>JAZDUH010000471.1:12540000-12825000 GCA_036419115.1 Scarus forsteni
AAAATTATCAATGCTAAGTTAGTTTAGTTAATAGTTCTTCTTAGAAAATGAAAATGTTTGGCTATAACTGAAAAAAACCACTTTTTTAGTTTGAAAGGATGGTCAAATGTTGGAGTTCAATAATATAACAAGAAAAGTAACAGTTTGCATTATTATGTTTCATCATTACTTCATATGATATGCTAACATCACAAAGAAACAATAAGCCCATTAGGTAACTGTTGGGGCAAAGACATTTTATAATATGATAAGTGCATAAGGATGGTTGATAACACCAGAAAAAATGTCACTCTGACCTAAGATCAGAACTTGAGAGCCCTGATAACTGTCTAATTAATAATGAAATCAATGATTCTGAGTGCTAGATGTGGGTTTTCAGACTCAAGGAACCCTATAATGATGGTGACTTTATCATTGAGCTATTGCTTATAGATGTAACAGCAATATGTGAGCTACCTTGGCAGAGGTTTGTGCTCTCCAAGTGCTTTCTAGTTTTAAATATGTATTACCTACAAATGAATGCAGCTCTTTCTTAAATGACATGTGAGCCTTTTGTTGCAGCCTCCATCACATCCTTCTTTAAGCATATTAGCATGGTAAGATATGCTAATTTGCACTAAGCACATACATTTTCCCCAGACTTATTAAAAAGAGCTTTGAATTAATCATGTATTTATTCTGTTACTGTTTTATTCTCCAGAGGCTCGGGCCTGCAGGTCTGCAGCCATTGCATTATCGTTGCTAAAAGCTTTAGCATGTGTTGCGTATTTGCCCACATCTGTTTATGTCCCCTGCCTCTGCGAGCGGGTGTGTATTTGTCTGCCGTCATCCACATGCAGAGGCACATGTCTGCGAGAGACTCAGACTAATCCCATTAGATCTCCCTCTCTCTCCACCGCTATATTTACCTCACCCCTCTCTGAGATTAACCCGGGTATTTTCTGCGAGTGCCTCTGCAGATCAATAGTCACTTCACTGCAGTGAAACCTGCTGCAGGTTTTACTGGAACGAGAATCAAACTATTGATGTAGGGCGAGTTCGGGGTAATTAGGACTTAAGGTTTAAAGGGACAGCTAGACAAAAGAGGGTTGTTTTTCTTACCTAACAAATGGAAATAAAGCCTGTTTTCTGAGCCAAAGCTGAGACACCTCAAAATAAAAGCTGCATTCAGTCAACAGTTGGACAGGGCGTATTTTAAACAGGAAGCTGACTCAGTATTTAGGAGGGCAAGGAAATGACAAAAGCTACACTTCATTTTGAGGTTGTCCCAGAACGGACCTCCAGGTGTTGAGGCAAATGCAAGGTCTACAACTGGAGTTATAGTAGTCGCTGGTTATAGTACCGTGACTGGTCAAAATAGCTGTAATGGTGTTTTAATGGTGGTGTCAGCTGTAGACATTTTGTGAGAACAGGATTACAATAAGACCCCATGACTTTGACCTTTTGAAGTCTGGAGCAGCTCATCCATGGAACAGAGCGGACATTCGTGCCAAGTTTGAAGGAAATCCCATCACCCTTTTCTTAAGATACCACAATTGCAACAAGGAGGGGGGCATGACGGTGGGTTCAAACTGGATGTGGCTGAGGCATGTGCCAGCTTCAACTCGAGAGGTTGCAGCTTTCATTTTAGGTGTGTGGGCTACGTTGAGGCTGCATCTCCCTGCGGTCACAGCTCTACTTCTCCATACATTTCTCAGTAATAAGCTTCTATAGAAAGTTTAGGAAAACCTCTGGGAAAGCACTCTGTAGAAACAAGGAGTTTGTTGATTTGTTAAGCTCATCTTATTCAGGGTATGCGTGCCACAACTGTTATTGTCCACTTGATGTATGTATGTTAGGGTGATCATACGTCCTCTTTTGTCTGGTCATGTCCTCCTTTTTGGTCTTAAAATTATGTCACAAAGTTCCCTAAAATGTCCAGCTTTAGTATCCATGCTATTGAAATGATTCTAACAAATTCTTAAAGCTGAAAAGCAGAGCTTTCCACTGATAAACTTACAGGCTGGAGCAGAGTGAGAGGATTCAGAATGAAACTTGTGAGTGATTTATTAGTGGATCATCAGTATTCATTCATCATTTCTGTGTAAATAATGTAAAAATATAGCGTTAGTATAATTTTGGAGTGTTTTCTTGACATTCTTTTACAATGCAACACTATCTTTTGCAGTATTCTCATCATGTTTTGACGTATTTTAGCCAAATTTCAGCCAAAGTTTGTCCTTTTTGTCATTGATGTTTTTTTTCATCATAGTTTGTGTTTTCTAAATTTAATAGATGGTAATTTTGCAATTATCAGAAGGAGAAATTTTGAAGAGGTAGAGGAGAGTCCCAAGGAGATTGATGGAGGGGGTCTAAACAGGAAGAGGAGGGGTCAGGTGAATCTCCCAGCTCATCCTTAATAATACAAACAATACTGTAATACAGATACTCCGGATATTTACTCCCAACTTTATGACAGTCAGTGTTATTACCTGCCAGACTGTTTTGATTTTCCTTAAAGGAGACATATCATACTGATGCATGATTTAATACTTACATATAATATAATCAATTTGAAAACAAGACCTTACACCCCCTTAATTTTCAAAAAATGAACTATTGTATTTTTAGAACGAGAGTTGATGCCTCTGAAAATAGGTCATTGCGAGATGACCGTGAGATTTAAATCATCGTGACAACACAAGGTACATTTCTTTTTATTGGAGTAATCTGATAAAACAGCTCCTCCTCTGTGATGTCCATTAGCCCCACAACCATCAGTCAGGAACACATCCACCCAGCAGCATTATATAGCTCCCTAGCTCACACTCACTAATTACCAGCTCTGGCCTGTAGGGGGACTCAATACGCGGTCGCTGCTTTGGCCAGCCAGAAAATACAGTAGAAGAAGAAGGACAAGCTGGCTCTACCCTCGATAGAACTGACCAATCAGAGCACAAAGGGCTGTGACGTTGCGAGGTAACTGTAGGTCAGCCTGAGATCCGAGCGTTTCAACGAGATCTTGATAATGGCCTAAAATGAGGATTTTGAGAACGCTATTGTGAAGGAACTAAATGACTTCTACTGAGGGCAGAAATGCTTTACAGGCATCCTAGTCTGGCATAGTGAAAAGGAGAAACAAGTCTGATATGTCTTCCTTAAAGACGGTGCAAAATAGGATGCTGGTTTGGCGGAGTGGTTAGCAACCAGGCACGTCCCATATTTACCTTCGCCAAGGAGGCTATGTTTTCAGGAGAGTTTGTCTGTCTGTCTGTCTGTAAACAAAATAACTCAAAAAGTTATGGATAGATTTTGATGAAATTTCAGGAAATGTTCAGCATGGGACAAGGAAGAAGTGATTCAATTTTGGTGTTGATCCGGATCAGCGTCTGGATCCGCCATGACAAAAAATGTGTTTTTTGTGAATAACTACTGGACTAAAATAGATATCATGATGAATCCAATTGCTAATGGTATGTTTTCATGTTCAAGGAATCTAAATATTTCGATGAAATAAAGGTAGGACTAATATTTCTGGTGAAAATCATAATATGGGAGAGGACTGTGGCGCTGGCGGAGGTCTGCGCACTCCGAGTGCTTTCCTATTTGTTCTTGTTCTTAGTTTCTTGCACTATTTTAGTCTGTGTGTGTATGTGTGGGTGTGTGTGTGCGTATCTGTTAGTGAGTGCGTCCATGAGTGAAGCCCTATGTCCATGTGTGTGGGTAGTTTATGTAAAACAGGAGTGGGAAGGTGAGTTTAAGGGAATATTTTTAAATTTTTGTAAAGCACTTTGAGTTGCATTCATTGTATGAAAAGCGCTTTGTAAATAAAGTTTGATTGATTGATTGATTGATTGATATTCAATCACTGTCAATCAAGCCTATCCCCAAAAAAAAAAAAAAAAATATATATACATATATATATATATATATATATATATATATATATATATATATATATATATATATATATATATATATATATATATATATATATGTGTATATATATATATATATATATATATATATATATATATATATATATATATATATATATATATATATATATATATATATATATATATATATATATATATATATATGTATATATATATATATATATATATATATATATATATATATATATATATATATATATATATATATATATATATATATATATATATATATATATATATATATACATATATATATATATATATAAAGTGAAAAACCCAAGGGGCATTTAGTGACACATTTATTGACAAAATGGAAAATGTGTCAGTTGCAAATAAAGGTTCTGGGGACTTTGAAAACTACATTACCACTGGTCTTTGCAGTAGCTCCAAGAGGCTGGGTAAAGTGTCTTCTTTTTAGGTTTCCAGAATATGGTCACCTTTAATCCATGCCATTCAGAAAATGAAAATCACAAAAGTGTTTCCATTAAGATATTTTATGTGTAGTTGTACTTTCAAAAACTCAATTAACAAAACATCAGGCATTCAGCTTCTTCAAATAGAATTTTACAGTTAGGGGTTAGTAAGAAGGTTTCTGCAGCTTTTATGGCCTCAGTTGATTTTGTTTCACATTAAACAACTTTCTTCTTAGTGTATCTCCTCTCTGCTTTTCTTACCACCATTTACCCCACATGTCAGTGTTCTCTCTACAATCCAATTTGTCTCGTTTTTTCCATCCTACTTTCCCTCTCCTCCCTTCCTCTGTCAGTAATAAGATTGCTCTTGTTGAGCCGCAGTTTAAGCGCCCACACCGTACCAGCACACACTCTCTTGTCTCATACACACACAGATGAACAAACACGCACAGGCCCTCTGAATTACAGCAGGGCCACACCTCCACGTATCTGTAATCTCCTTCAGTCATCTCAGACCGCAGAGTGCAGCCTCAAGAAATTACAGACAGAGAGAGAGGAGGGTGAAGAGGCAGTGAAAGGTGCCACAATAAGAAACAGACTTCACAGGATTTAAAGGCCGGGAAGCAAATCAAACACAAAGACTGCAATGACCTGAAAAGAGCAGAAAGTGGACTTATTTCTTCCCCCTATAGGAGACGAGGAGTTTCAAGGTGAGCTAAATTATTGATGCTGTAAACAGAGGCCGCAGCATTGACAAAGATAGATGTCCTCTTAAATTGGCTTCTACCAAAATCAAGTCAGAGCTGTAGGTTAAGCAGCCATTTTAGATTTTCTATGACGGAGAAATCCATATAAGCTTACCTCACATTTTAGCTATAGGACAGAAATAATAAAAAACATAAAATACTTCTACTTTTTGGATAGTTTAATCATTACTTGTGTTATTTAAATTAAGAAATAAAAATCCAAACCGAACACAATATCAACATTTTAACTGTAATTCCAAGTTTAGCATCACAAAACGTATCTGCTGCTCTTCAGTTAACTGAATCAAAAATCTTTATCACTTATTGAAAGAAAAGTACTTGGTACTTAAATTACTCATTTTTAATTCTCCTGTGCTTTTGTGACACCAAAAACTAATTCTGGTTCTAATACCAGTTTCAGTATCACAATACTTTATAGCGGTACAATATTGGCATCAAGAGATAACTGATTGATAGCTTAACAACTTGGACAGTTCGAGGGTTGCATAAGTCTAAACATTAGCAACAGAGATGTAGATCAGCTCTGCTCCTGTGCAGAAAGAACCAGCATTGAAGCTATGGCAATAATACAATACACTAAAACAGGCAATTTGGACATTTGAAGTTTGAATTCCCTCAATTCCAAGTTACAAAATGGTAAAGTGGGGGTAGCTGAAGCCCATCTGACTTCTCAGTGAGAAAAATTCCAACAAAAGGTGCATTCCAACATATCTATTTTGCTTCCATAGAATCTGTTTTCAGGAATTATCTGGAATGCACCATAAGACCATTAACAAATGAAGTCAATAACTCTGATCAATTCTCCATCATGGCACCTGTTAGAAGGTGGGGTATATGAGGCAGCAAGTGGACAAAGTTGTTGTTAGAAGCAGGAAAAATGGGCAAGTGCAAGGAGAATTTGACAAGGGCCAAAATGTGATGGCTGCATGACTGAGTCAGACAATCTCCAAAACTGCAGCTCTTGTGGGGCATTTCCCATCTGTCAGTATCAGAAAGTCAAGGTTGGAACAGTGGTGAACCAGTTACAGCGCCATGGGTGGCCAAGGCTCATTGATGCACATATGAAACGAAGGCTGGTCCAAGTGATCCAATCCAACAGGCGAGTAAGTGTTGATCAGATTGAGGTTGGTTCTGGAGTGGTG
The DNA here is from genome assembly GCA_036419115.1 of Scarus forsteni. Lineage (NCBI taxonomy): Eukaryota > Metazoa > Chordata > Actinopteri > Labriformes > Labridae > Scarus > Scarus forsteni. The sequence goes on from JAZDUH010000471.1 coordinate 12,546,261, forward strand.
ACAGAAGACACTGAGCACCACAGTTTGTTGAGTATGGGGCTGTAGCTGCAGCGTCAAGGTGGCAGGGGGTCAAAATGTGTCTGATCAGTGTAGGTTGCTTCAAATGGAGCCACGGACCCTTCATGATTTAGAGCTTTAGGTCAAAACAAGCCACAAAAACCCTGTAGGGTGATTATGCTCTATCTTCTATACAAGGAATGGGTGGTTGTAGTGACTAAACAGGCCCCATAAATATATCATTATATTTACCACAGGGCCAAATTATTAAAATTTCAAGGAAACATCCAAAAAGACAGTTAAGATTGTTTGTATCTGACATAAATAAGACTATCTGAATAATGATTCATTGTGTCTTAAATAGCTTCAAAGGCGGCTTTTGGCCTTAAACCAAACAAGCTGAACATAGAATAAAACCTGTTTAGGCCTCATTTTTAGGTTCAATAAACAAAATACTTACCAGATTTTTCTTTTAGCATCTCAAATCAGCTTTATACCACCCATTACCACCCATTCACTCACTGATGGCTGGAGGTTCTCTGTCAGTTTACACCAGTATTGAAAGAGACATTTACGCTCTTTCATGCCAATTTATATGCCACCAATGAAGCAGTAGGAGAAATTTGGGGTGCAGTGTCTTGCCCAGGGTCATATGGCCATGTGGCACCCTTACAGACAGGTTACACTATCAGACTGCACCATCTATGCTCAAATGCACATTTTATTTTTATTTATTGTATTTGTTTATTAATCTCAAACTTTAAAAAGAAAACAAAAGGAAATAAAGAAATAACAAACAACAACAACCAAATCCACGAGTAATACCGGTATGTACACCAAACTGTACCGTCACTGTACATCAACAAATTAAGTATGTGGGTACAAACACATGCACAGCAACCAGTTTGATAAAATACTGAATTATAACTCAATACCTGCTGTCATTATTCATGGGTGAGGGCAAAAGAAGGGAGGTAAGAGGAGACAAGTGGACTAAAGTAAGAACTAAAGTTAGGACAGGTCCATGAACCATCGACCTGTCGCCTGATTTCTAGAGGTTAGCCTCTTGAGATGCTACATCTCATTTTTCAGGAGGGTCCTCATGTCTGAATGGTTTATGTAATCAAACCATTTTTAATGTCCACAGTATTCATAATCATCCATCTCATAATACTATAAAATTCCCCATAGTATATCTGTTCTAAACTACATTTTAAGTTACTTACTATAATTACTTACATATGTTAATAGTAATCAGTGTTTTGGTCCAAGGCCATGTTATTACTTAATTACCTTTATGAGTTTAGTGGTACTTTTCCATAATGTCATTTAAATATTTGCATGTTACTGCACATTTTTAAAGTGACATCCAGTCTGTTCCAGAGTTTGACTCCACAAACAGAAAAATGCACACCTTTTAATAATAATAATAATAATACATTTTATTTAAAAGCGCCTTTCAAAACACCCAAGGACACTGTACAGGATAAACAACAATAAAAGTAAAAAACAATACAACTATAAAATCAGCAAAATACAACAGACAGTGATGGATAAGTGGATGAGAGTAGGATATTCATGGTAAGGAGTACGCAGTTCGGAACAGGTGAGTTTTGAGTCCTGATTTAAAAAGAGACAGGGAGGTCAGATTTCTGAGGTCCGGTGGGAGAGAGTTCCAGAGCTGGGGAGCAGAGTGACCGAAGGCCCTGCTCCCCATGGTGCTGAGGCGAGCAGTGGGCACAGTGAGCTGGGTGGAGGAGGAGCACTTCAGGGTAATCTGTATATTCATTTTATGTCCATATCATACAAATCCATCTGAGGGAGCGGGCTGGAGTGGTGATGTGGAGGAGGTCAGACAGATATGGAGGGGCGAGGTTGTGGATGGTCTTAAAGGTGTACAGGAGCAGTTTGAATTCTATCCTATGCTTGACCAGGAGCCAGTGGAGCTGCTGCAGGATGGGGGTGATGTGATGGTGGGAGGGGGTTCTGGTGATGATGCGGGCAGCTGAATTCTGGACCAGTTGAAGTTTATGGAGGGACTTTTGTGGAAGGCCAAAAAGAAGTGAATTACAACAATCTAGGCGGGAGGTGACAAGGCTATGAACAAGAATGGAGGTGCTGTGAGGAGTGAGGGAGGGGCGGAGGCGGTTGATATTTTGGAGGTGGAAGTAAGCGGACCGGGTGATGTTATTGATGTGAGAATGGAAAGAGAGTGTGTTGTCGAGGGTTGAGTGAATGACTCATAAATTATTAATCCAGCACTTTAAAGTAAATCAAATATTTGAAAATAAAGATTATTTTTCATAGAAATGCCAGTGGGAAATGTAGAAAAAAACATCATCATGTTCTAATGGTATGGTCTTTGCTATGACTATGAAAACTGCATTGAGAACCTTAATTTCAGATTTCTTCCTTTATTACTCCATGTTTGGTTATTTAATGTATATTTTAAAGTGGATGCAGCAGGTAGTGCACGTGCTTCACATCAAGAAGACTGCTGGTTTGATCCCTGTGCCGGTCAGGGTCTTTCTGTGTGGAGTCTTAATATTCTTCCTGTGCATGTGTGGGTTCTCTGAGGGCCTCTGGGCTTCCTCCCACAGAACAAAAACATGCTCATGAGGTTGACTGGTGACTCCAAATTCACATTTAGGTATGAGTGTGATCCTGTGATTGGCTGGGGACTGGTCCAGGGTGAGCCTGCCACTTGTCCAGTGCCAGTTGGGATCGGCTCCAGGCCCCTGCAACCTTGAAAGGGATAAACAGTATTGATAGTAGATGGACACACTCATCATCCAGCTTGATAGTCCTCCACTTCCCATTGCAATTCCCCCCATTTCTCTTTAAGACCTGTTGACTCTCCTTTGATTCTCCTAGTATTCTCAAGCATTCAAAGTAAATGGTGGTTATATTTGGTGAAATTGTTCAGGTTAATGCCTTGTAACCTCACTTTAAAAGTCCTGGTCAACATTTCCATCAATATTTCCATCATTGTGTAAATGTGATATGATGCTTCACCTTAATATACTGAATGTCTCCATCAGAAAATCCACATTATCATTTGATAGAATTTATTTAATGTCTATCTTTGACACTAAATACATTTAACAATGAGAGAAACAGGTCACCTAGAGCAAAAAAGAGATTTCAGACTGTACTTTGGACTGATCAGCACTGTCATGGTGTTGGTGTTAACAGATGTTTTCAAAAATGCATTATCGCGCATCCCTGTGCCTCTGTGGCTATATTGTATTATTCCGGTTAAATGTAACCACAGCATAACTACAGCTATACTTTGACATCAGGCCCTAGGATGGTGCAGTATTGATGCAGATGTTAGGACTGCTACCAGGACACATCTTTTCTATGTTGCTGGTAGACACTTCGCTCTGCAAAATAACTTTATTATGAAGGATTTTGAATGCCTTATAACCCACCCACTGCATCTTGTCTGGCTAATAGGAAATAAACATATTTTAATCAGAGCTCCTATTACGTTAGATATATTTTTAGGAAGTCATTGTCTCTTTTTTTGTCAGAAGTTGGAAAGTTGGTCAGCAAACATTTTAAAGTCTTTTTTCTTTGACAAAATCAGCTCCGATCAGCAGCTATCGATCAGCTCAGAAACGTACACTAAAAAGTGAAACACTTTCTCCTAATGTCGGATTTAAGCCCTGACCTTCCTGAGTCTTCCTCTAAATCCTCTTTTTTTCCAGGTAAGTTGCAATGCTGCTCAGTTTCTGACACTTTTCTTCTTCTCCTTCTTCTTTGGCCTTGGAAGTTTCAGTCTGGAGTTTTAGTCTCAAATGGATCTGGCACAGCTCAGAGCCACAGAGCCACAGAGCCAAATCTCATTTGTGGGGTTATCGCTGTCAATTCTCAGCCTGCAGCGACTGCTGCGACAGAGAAATACAGGCTGGTCCAGACAGATAAAGCACATCTCTGAGCTGTTAGGCCTCAACTTTATTTCTGTATCTCAAATGCGTTTCTTCTGTTGGTTCTTGTTTTGAGTAACAGGTCTGTTCTCAGAAAACAGAGTCTCATAAACGATTGAATTATCATGACTGTCTGGCTTTGGTTATGCTGTTAAGACAAATTTAGATTATCTACTGTCTTCAAAACTGTTACGTCAATGCTCTTCAGCAGAGTTCTTTTGGAGCAACGCTGCCCACGGGAGAATGAAAAGCTTTCTGAGGTACAGCAGCACAATGGAGAGGCACATGAAGGTTAGGAATGAAGTGGCCTATGCTAAATGGACCTGTCACCTTTATTTAAATATCAATATTCACATTATTCAACAAGTCCCTTCAAGACCTCTAATTATCAGGAGTATTGTTATTTTAATAATGTTGGAACTCCCTTCTATGACAGCAATGCTGGTTCACTAGGAGTCCAGCAGTTTACATTTTGGTAAAACATCTATGGTTCAGGACACGCGTGTGAAGTGAAGCGCACTTTTTTGGTTTTGTGTTCTAAAGCTTTCATGCTTTATAGCTGGCATCATTAGATGAACATGTGAAGTTAGCCATTTGATTATCAAGGGAGGCTTTGGGACACTCTTAAAGCCAATCTGTGGACACATACACAACTTATACAGCATCCCAACCAAACTTTGGATCAACCTACCAACAGGTATTTCATTGTACAACATGAAATACATCTGACATTGGCCTGCATTTTAATCTTAAAGCAGTATAATGTTTTACAAAGGATGGCTGCTGACAAACTAGAACAACAAAAATGTCTGTAAGCAATCATCTCTGATTATTATGGAGCTCAGTCCATATGGGCTTGGGCTAAACATATTTGGAAGTTTGTGTGGCAGCTGGGGAGATGCAGGCTGACTTTCTGAGTCACTGTGGCTGGTTACAGCAGTTGGTAATGCAGCCAAAAGTGGTTAAACCAGAAGCCTCGGGACATAAGGCTTGAACCCTTGTCCTCTTAATCTTCATCAAATGAAAACAACAATGAATGAAGTAGAGTTAAAGGCTGATGATGGTGCAGAGGAGTCATCAGGAATGATGAATGTTTAAGTACCGGCCCAGCATGTGCTCCCAAACCCAACCTGAAAATGCATACACGATAGCCACGGCCATTAGTAACAACGTGATCAGGTCATTTAATTGAATGAAAACTCCCTCACAAGAAGTTACAAGTCACATCCTATGATGGAAGAGTGGTAGCTGCCTCTAGGTTGAATGGCCACTCCGCAATTCCACAATATAAAATAGAAAACAGAAAAATTGACAAGAAAATTGAGTTGACATAGACTGTTGAAAGGGTCTATGAAAGTAAGTTTGGGGGTTTTCTAATTGAGCATAAACTCTGTTGTTTATATCTGTGCTCAAAAATATCAAGAAGCATTGGAATAATCAATAAAATAAAGTATTTATAGCCACAAGTTGCATTATGCACACTCCACTGCTCAATGATCCCACCATATTTCTCTTGCTGTGTTGCAGTCTAGGTAAATGCAGACAAGACCAACCTGCAAAATATCTGCACATAACAAAAAAGATTTATCCAGATCATAAATTATGCTAGACATAGAGATCACACCAGCCATCGTTTTTTAAAATCCAAACTGTTAAAATTTAAGACATTGAAAATTTGCAAACAACACAAGTGCTTTATAAAGCAATAAGAATATCGTTACCTGGTAATTTACGAAAGATGTTCAGTCCCAGAGAGAGGGGCTGTAATTAAGGGTGAACGTATTTCATTTGTCCGATGGCCCATACAGTTCCAAAAAGTATGTGCATTGCTGTCTATGGTGTATAAACAGCAAAATAATTTATTAGCATATAAATAACTTTAAGTAACACTGATTATTATTAACGCATGAAATTATTCATTCATTCATTCATTCATTTTCTATACCCGGCTATCCCTTTTGGGGTTGCGGGGGATTGGAGCCTATCCCAGCTACCATCGAGCAAGAGGAGGGGTGCACCCTGAACCGGTTGCCAGTCGATCACAGGGCCCGCATGCAATCAATCATAGTAAATAACTTAAAATTTAAGAACATATATATGGTGGAAGATTATTGAACATATATACTGAATTATGAGAAGTACTATTATGATTGCAGAAGTGCATATTTAAACGAGTATTTAAATTATGTTAATGTGAATAAATGTATATAATATAAAATATCAACTGTGTATGATGTGTCGATGTGTATAGATATATATAATATATACATTAATATTTTTGTTAAGCTCTTGTGCATTATTAGTGTGTTTTTTTTAAATTCTGTAATAGGTTTATGTATGAAGACTGGGGTTGTGCTTGCAGAGATTCATTCATCCTTTTCAAACTGGTTGTTTTGTTGACACACGTGTGTATTTACTCACATTTGTTCATTTACTTGTTGGACTTGTACAGTTGTCTGATGCACATATGTTTTATGTTGCCTAAGACTAATTGCTTTTTTCTTTAAGTTTGAGATGAATAAAAAACAAATCAAATCTTAAAATCTAAATGGCTTGATCATAGTTTTTTGCTTTGGCTGTTCATGTCTAAGCTTAAAAAATGTTTTCTTTTCTTCCATTTTTGAAGATTGTTTAGATGGAAAACCTGTTTTATGAACTTTCATTTTGCTATAGAGCTTTTATTGAGTCTTATAGTGTGCTCTATAAATTGATTTAAGCTAGGCCCAGGAGGCATGTGTTGGCTGTGATGTTTGCATTAACTGTAGTTTTAGCCTGACTGCTCAATGAGGAGCTGTGATAATGGAGCCCTGCAGTATATGAGAGATTCTATGTTTTGTTTTTTAATCTTTTCCCTACTTTGGTTTTGATGTGATGTTTTCTTTGTGATTTTTAATCTGATGCGGGCTAGTTAAGAATTGTCCATGGGTTACAGTCGGGCCCCTGGCCACAGTTTGGACTCCCTTTTGTATAGTACACATATCCATACAAACCACATAAACTGAGCAGTGAAGCAGAGTCCCTGTGTGACCCAACACTTCAAAGTCATACCCAGAGATGATGTCCAAAACTTTGAATTAGATTTATTCAAACATACATTTCAATACAGGGAGAAATATGATTCAAGCCAAGTATCCTGGAGCTAATAAAGCAGAGAGTTACAGCCTCAGTGTGCCGTCTCAGAGTTTGGATGTAATTATCTTTCTGCTGCAGCTGAACAACTGGAGCTTTATAAAACAGCTCTGACCATCTCCACATGATGGACAATACCGTAGAAGATTGTTTTCCATTCAAAACAATGAAGCAGACGTATTTCTGCACATATGTGTACTTATGTGTTCCACCTCCACTCTCCTGCAGAGGACCACCACCATCTGTTTCCATCATCATGGTGGACCTGTTCTTAGACCGAGTTCTGGTAGAGAACAACTGGGACCAGGATCAGCTCAACACGGAGCGAGAGATCACGGGTATCCTTGAAAACCGAATCCTCTTGCTGTTTTTTGCATCTGCTGACAGTGAGAAGTGCCAGGATTTCCTGCCTGTGCTCAATGACTTTTTCAAGAGACTGAAAGACCCGGCGTACATCGAATACCCCAAACTACTTGCACTCATCTACATCAGGTCTATGCCTCTGCCTCTCCTTTTTATCTTTGATTCACATGTGTGATTGAGATTCCTGCTGTTCCTTTCACATTCATAAGATTTTCCATTTCCATCTCCTCCCTGCAGCCTGGACCAATCAGAGGAGCAGCAGGACCGAGTCCTCAAAGAGCTGCACAAGAGGATTCTGTTTGTGGCCTTCGAGGACCCGTACAGAAAGTAGGTGGAAATAGAGGAAAATGCTGTCTGTGAATCTCCTCTTAAATTATATTTTACTATATTATATTATATTAGAAAGAACTTTATTAAATCCTTTGGAAACTAAGATGCCAGTAGCACCATTTATGGCAGATAAAAAGATATATAAAAAGATAGATTTAAACAAAAGCATAAATAAATCAATATAAAAGTATGACAACTGGCTGGCTACCTTCCCATCCTCAGGCCCTGTTTACACGATGACATTGTCACCAGAAACAGAAATGTTTTTCCTTAGCGTTTCAAAATAATTCTGTGTTCATGCGCGATGTGACAATGATGCACATTCACACAGATCCATGAAAATGACTGGAAACTCTAGCGTGCATGCCAGGCCAGTAGTTGGTGATGTAGGTTTGTAGTGAAATAGCAGAGGTACAACACACATACGCTTTCCTGTGAAGACAAACTTCTCACAAACATCAATGGCAAATGGATACATGACGATGCAGGACTTTCTTGCCTGGACAAAAATGTGTCTGGATAAAAAATTGAGCACAGAAAGCAGCACACATGTTGCTCGGTAGATGGCTGAAGCTGTTGTTGTTGTTGTTCCTAGGGGTGCGCCCAACCTTCATCTGAAAGAATACTAAGCATGTGCAGCACATCATTGTTTTCCCTAAAAACGCCAACTCTTGTTAACATGGATACCAAAACATTTACAAAACTTTTCACCCTGTACCCTGATTTGAAAAGTTTGCAGATTTTAGGCACTCTGGGCTAAGCTGACAAGCCAGATGGACAGCTCAATATATACTCAACAAAAATATAAATGCAACACTTTTGTTTTTGCTCCCATTTTTCATGAGATGGACTCAAAGATCTAAAATTCATTCCAGATACACAATATTACCATTTCTTTCAAATGTTGTTCACAAATCTGTCTAAATGTTTGATAATGAGCACTTCTGCTTTGCTGAGATAATCCATCCCACTTCACAGGTGTGCCACATCAAGATGCTCATCAGATACCATGATTAGTACACAGGTGTACCTTAGACTGTCCACAATAAAAGGCCACCCTGAAATGTGCATTTTTTTTGCTTTATTGAGGGTCTGGGGACTCAGAACCAGTCAGTATCTGGTGTGACCACCATTTGCCTCATGCAGTGCAACACATCTTCTTCGCATAGAGTTTATCAGATTGTCAATTGTGGCCTGTGGAATGTTGGTCCACTCCTCTTCAATGGCTGTGCGAAGTTGATGGATATTAGTGTGAACTGGTACATGCTGTCGTATACGCCGGTCAAGCACATCGCAAACGTGCTCAATGGGTGACATGTTTGGTGAGTATGCTGGCCATGCAAGAACTGGGACATTTTCAGCTTCCAAGAATTGTGTAGAGATCCTTGCAACATGGGGCCGTGCATTATCTTGCTGAAACATGAGGTGATGTTCATGGATGTATGGCACAACAATGGGTCTCAGGATCTTATCACAGTATCTGTGTGCATTCAAAATGCCATCAATAAAATGCACCTGTGTTCTTGTTCTGTGGTCTGCGGTTGTGAGGCTGGTTGGATGTACTGCCATATTCTCTGAAACACCTTTGGAGACGGCTTATGGTGGAGAAATAAACATTCAGTGCGCGAGCAACAGATCTGGTTGACATTCCTGCTGTCAGTATGCCAATTGCACAATGCTTGCGACATCTGTGGCATTTTGCTGTGAGACAAAACTGCACATTTCAGGGTGGCCTTTTACTGTGGACAGTCTAAGGCACACCTGTGCACTAATCATGGTGTCTGATGAGCATCTTGATGTGGCACACCTGTGAGGTGGGATGGATTATCTCAGCAAAGCAGAAGTGCTCACTATCACACATTTAGACAGATTTGTGAACAACATGTGAAAGAAATGGTAATATTGTTTATCTGGAATGAATTTTAGATCTTTGAGTCCATCTCATGAAAAATGGGAGCAAAAACAAAAGTGTTGCATTTATATTTTTGTTGAGTGTATCTGCCACAGAAATATTTCACTAGTCCATCTGGGTAGGAGCCCTTTGAATTTGTTTTCAGGGGCAGAAATTAAAAAAAAAAAACAAGCTTGTGATTGGACAATTGTTTGGCTCGTCACATTCATCACAGACCAATCCACATCAAGCAGGGTTGCCTCCTATAATGTAGCATACATATCGGCTAATGTAGCGGTTAATAGCTAACAACAGTTAACAACAGTTCATGGATGTTAGCCATAGCGGCTAACTTAGCCGCTGTAAGCTAACAACAGTTAATGACCGTTAGCCGTTAGCCGCTAACTTAGCTGCTAATAGCTAACGGCCTTTTGCTATCGTCTTACACTAAATTGTACCACACAGATGATTCATTACCTCTGCCAAGGAGGTTATGTTTTCGGGAGAGTTTGTCCATCTGTCCGTCTGTCCATCCGTCCGTCCGTCCGTCTGTCTGTGAACAAAATAACTCAAAAAGTCATGGACGGATTTGGATGACATTTACAGGAAATGTTCAGCATGGGAAAAGGAAGAACTGATTTGATTTTGGTGTTGATCCGGATCAGCGTCTGGCCGCCATGGCGAAAAATGTGGTTTCTGTGAATAACTACTGAACTAAAGTAGATATCATTATAAATCCAGTTGCTAATGTTTTCATGGTCAAGGAATCTTAATATTTACATGAAATAAAGGTAGGACTAATATTTATGGTCAAAATGACAATATGGTTGAGGACTGTGGCGCTGGCGGAGGTCTGCGCTCTCCGAGTGCTTTCTAGTTTAACACTTTTATGTGACATGAACCTCGTCAAAGACAATCCCTACAAGTAAACTTCTGAGGAGGGCAGATTTGACCAAATTTTACTGAGTAGCCATGAGGACAATAGGCTAATTGGCATGTCCATTCTCAACTTCCAGTTCTCAACTTCCGGTTGTCGTCACGTCCTCATTCTGCTGCTCCTGCCTCTCTTCCCTGATTGGGCCGTTAAGAATTCAGCCGAGTGAATTCGTTGAACAACGGAGGCTGGCAAGAAAGATCTGCAGGATTTCAGAATCAGGCAGGTCTGTCTGCTCTGCAAGGCTAATTCTGGGCACCAATCTTGTGTAAACAGAGTGCGCGAACACAACAAACACTCTCAGTTTTTGGCCGTTTTCATTGTCGCTTAAACAAGGGCCACAGTCTTCCTGCTACTTCTCCTCCCCCATAATGAAGAATTTGTCAGTCAGAGTTTGTCAGTCTGTTAATCCTGAATTTAAGACCTGTTGCATGTTGTCAATTTATGCCAGCACTATATAACAGGGTTTTCTGTGATTTAAATGCCAAAAATTAACCTGGCACAGCAGATGGACCAATCAGCATATTTAAATAGTTCATCTGGGAAAGAGCCTATAGAAAATCTTTGTAAATTGGCAGAACCTTTAAAAAGCATATCCAACAGGTGATTGGATGATCATGTTGTCAATAACATTCATTATGGGCCAATCAGATAATGTGTTAGGCAGGTGCTACTGCTGTGTGATATTGCTAAATATGTACCATTTGTTAAAACAAACTCTTACACAAATATTTTGGAAGTGAAGCAAAAGTATCCTGGCCTTGCTCAGTAGCTGCATCCACCTGATTCACTGCATACAAAAAATCATGAAGAAAAAACAAAACAAGCGAGTAAAATCAAGCAGAGTCGAGCTGATACCACCTGGATAAGCCTCACAAAATAACTGATCTGCCACTAAAACAGGCTAGTCCAAAACATGAAATACAAACTGTATCAGTATATGCCTGTCCAACTCCTGATGCTTTGGTATCTGCAGTCACTGGCCACTTTATTAGGCACACTGCTACTTCTGAGTCTTAGCCCCTTTAACAAAGCTCATGGACAACACCACGGCGTGGTCATCTGCTCCTGTTGCCCATCTGCTTCAATATTTGATGTGTTGTGCCTACAGAGACGATCTTCTGCGTATCTTGATAGATGTTATTTGAGTTGTTGTGTCCTGTCTGCCATCTTGGACTCTGTCCTTTCTCCTCTGACCTCCAGCATCAGAGTGGTGCCATAAACATTCACACATTCATAATCACTTAAATCATCCTCCTCTTCCACTCTGATGTTTGATTTGAGCCCCAGCAGGTCATCTTGGCCTTGTTATGCCTAAATTCTTTGTTTCAGTGCCATGCAATTGGCTCATAAGATATGAACAAGTGGTTGAATTGGTGAACCCTTTTGTATGTTGAACCCCTATATAAACTGTTTTATATTTACGTGTATGTGTTTTTGTGCTCTTTAGAGAGCTGCAGGCCATGTTCAACGTGACGGAAGTTCCCACGGTCATCGTCCTCCGCCCTGACGGCTCCATCCTCTCCCCGAATGCTGTGCAGGACATCTGTCGATACGGTTTAGACTGTTTCAAGGACTGGCAGGAATCCGCTGAGCTCATCGAGAGGACCTTCATGTTCAACGAGGAGTATGAAAACATGAATATGCGCAGTGCCACGGATCCTGTCAGGAGACTCAAGTACAAGACAGAAGATGACAAAAGGAAGAAGAGGTGGTGGAACGTGTGGGGGAAGGGGAAAGGTGCGTACGAGGAGGAGGAGGAGGAGGAAGAGAGTGATGGAAACTGGGATTCAGAGAGGAAAGACGGAGAACGTGGGAAATGGTGGAGAAGATGAAGGGGAAGGCTTGAGGAAAAATCTATTCGATAAATATAATTGTGCATAAATATCTATAAGGCGAGCTCTTTGTTTTGATTTTCTCCCAGCTTCTCCTCAAGTGGAGCCTCATAAATATTTCATTCTTGGTTACTGACACTGCAGCTTCTTTACAGGCTCTTAAGAAAAACACTTTAAACTGTTTTCTCTGCCTGTGAGGACTTTTAAGTACACTTTTCCAAACTAGAGGTTAACCATTGCTTTGCTGACTTGCACAGATTATTTAAATCTTGAAAAGCAATATATCTGTTTAACATATTATTTAGCTCATACTGGTACCTGTACATATTGTATATTCCCACAGAGTGTTCTATTTTTTCACCTACTGTGAGTGTTCTGTTATAATGTTGAAGAAAAGTTCAACACTGCAAAGAATCATACTGTACTTTATTATTAAAACAGTGAAGTTTTTGAGTGGTTTTAACCTATGAGTGGGTTAATTATGAGGCTTTGTGTGGCACCATGTACTGTACCAGCAAGGAACAAAACTCTCAAGTTTCTGTAGTAGCACTCATTTACTAGTGCCATGGACCTCTGGCAACTCCACTTCAAAAAACATAAACTTGTGTTACAACATCATCAATGAGAAATGTCTCAGTGGTCACAACTGCTTAATATTGCTATGTTACAAATGTTGACCTCTTCCTTCTTTGGTATTTTCAAGTTTTTAAGAGCTCCGTGTGCTTGAAATTTGCTTTAAAGAAACAAAATATCACCAAAAACATTTTACACCCCTCATGGCTTTCTCCTTACTGCAACCTGATCATTTCTGGGGTAGTATCTTCCAATAAAGTCATATCTACAGCATCATTTGCCTGAAGATTTCAAAGAGGACTGCTCTTAAACACATGGAGAATCCAAAGAAAGAGATGTCGTGTCTATTAAGATTTTTGGGATGAGTGTGGCCTGGTGAAAATCCAGCTCAGCACCCACGAAGAAACCCTCTGTGGGTAAATGACCACATGAAAGCCAATTAAAAAAGAAAATGTAACTGCAGGAAAACCATTTCCACTTTGCCACTTCACTTCTCTTGTGGCACAACACAGAACTTTTGGTTTTATATCATATCATAATTTAGATATTACTGCATGTGCAGCTCTGGTTTACACAGTTACAGTGAATTCAATCATTTTCTTTTGAACTTTCAATTGAAAGTTTGTTTGTTTACTCACTGAAATCTGGTTTGATGGCATGAGATTATGAAGGATTTCAAGTCTTAGAGTGAAGATTCTGGCTGCTGTTAAAGAGATTTTTTTGTGGTTGTCTGTGTTGCTCATGTGTTTGCTCTTCTCTTACTAAAGGAAGCTATTTCTTTTATTATATTCAGGGTCTCAGATTTCCAGGGTATGACATTTTAGCCAATTTTCATTTTGTTGTCCAGGCTTAATCTCAATTTGTGTTGTTTGTTTCTTTTTTTAAATGGGGATTCAATAAAGCTTGAACCTATAAACTTGATCTGTTTAGTCTAATATCCACATGCATCTTAAGATTTTCCTGACATGACATTTGAAAGTTGATGTATTTCCTATTCCTTATTTTATCTTTATTATACACTCACAAGCCACCTTACTCGGTACATCTCTTATGTCATTCCTGCACCTTTTTGTTTTCACAGGTGGGTTGAACAAATCCCCCTGATTTGACAGGTTGCTGGTATTAAAAACCCTGCTTCAGTGGCCTAACCTGGATCGTGAAGTTTATCCCATGAGTTGATCTGGAGCATATCTGATGATGTAGTAGGAGGGTGCTACTCCCTGGTGTAAAGTACAAAATGTAAGCCACTTGGTAGGACAAACTCTCACAAAATATATTGGAAGTGGCGCAGAAATGTCCTTTTTTATCAAGAAATATCTTCGTCATTATTGTTTGCTTTTATTTATTAAAGAAATGTGGTCCAGATCGGACAAAACTGCTACTGAAGCTGTTAGCATCTATGCTAATCTCAGCGGCTATATGCTGTCTTCTTGCTCTTAGGACACTGATTTGTCTGTGCTGCTTTGAACTGCACACGACTGTCATGTTTTGAAGATTGGCAAGATGAATTTGATTACGGACATTGAATCTGGCAGATCCAGCTGCACTGCAAGTATAGAGGTGCAGATGTAATAAAAAAGTGAGTTTGCATTTTAGAACTTATGTCTCCAGTGGTTTAAAGTCTTTGGGGTTTAGAAAAACCTGAAATCAGGTCTGTGATGAAAACATGCAACTGATTATTTTATTCTGCTACATTTGCATCATTTTTGATTTTGAATTTTAAAGAGTTTTAGTGTTTTTAAAGGTGCTATGAGGAGAATCTATTACCGACAAAATAAAGACTCTGCTACCCATGAGCACGTGCGATGACCGTCGTAATGCTGCGTTCCAGTAACCTCGGAATTGGGAGTGACATCATCTCTGACTTATCGGCGTTCCAGTTGAAGTCGGAAAAAAACATGTCAATCTACCAGGCTATTGTTAGTTGCTGTTAGCACGCACTGCGTTGTTGTTCACAAATATCATATGAAGAATGTGATTATCACTATGGCAGCATTTTTGTAAATATGAGTCTAACAATGATGAGGTTTCACTGAGTTCCCAGTAGGAAATTCCGACTTAGGGGGACGTTCCAGTTGCAGTTTCCTACTTGAAACTCGGAAATTCCTACTTCTGACTACAACTGGAATGCACCAAAAGACATGACTCAAGCCAAAGTGTGTGTTTGTTGTGATGCCACAATGAATGCAGTTCGGACCTTCCTCAGAACTCTGCATTGCTTTACAACTTATTTTTTCAACAACTTACAGGATGCAAAGCGACGAGGTAATGTATCTTTTTCTAGTTACGTAGCAGTAGTTTTTGATGTGTGACAACAAGCAATTTTTGGAAAACTTAGTATCGTAGTTTTGTAGCTGGCTGTCCAACCCGACCACTTAGCTAAGGAATAGCATTTATAGATAACTTATTTTGGTGTTATAAAAAACTCATCTTAAAGTGTGTATTTTGATCAGGCATATATCTAAAAGTGAGACTTTTTTGTAATTACTTAGAAACTCCTCACAGTCTCTTTAAAGGATGTTCGTTATAAAGCTGCTAATGTTGACTACAAAAATGGACATATATGCCATCATGTCTGATTATGATTTAAAATAAATGATCATACATATGCCATTGACACAAATTTGAATAGTTGTAGATTAAAATTAATATCTCAAACAAGAGGTTACAACGTGGCATTATAGGTTAAAAGTGTGGTAACTTCTGAGTCAAACCATCACGTTACCCATCCATGATAGCCTAAAAGTAGCTTTTTCACTCTTGAGAGTTTGGAATATCATGGAAAAAAAAAAAAAGTTAAAGATTGATAAAATTTTCTTCTCAGCAAATTAATTATCAGCACTGTGTGAAGAACACAGCAAAAATCACATAGGCTTTTAGTTGAGGGGTCCAATGCAAACTTCCTGGTTGGCCTCTGAAAATCATCACTGCCCGGCTTAATGCGGCAGACAGGTTGACAAAATCTACACAGGCTACTGCTTATTTCCAACTCTGCTCCACAGTCACCAGATCTCAATCCAATAGGGCAGTTTTGGGGTGTGGTGGAGCAGGAGATTTCATGGATGTGCGGGCAACAAATCTGCAGCAACTGCGTGAAGCTATCATGTCAAAAAGGACCAAAACCTCTGATGGATGTTTCTAGCACATGTTGAGTTGATACATAAAGGTTTATGGTAAGTTTAAAAAGGGGTCCAGTCTGGTAGTAACAAGGTGTACCTAATAAAGTGGTTCAAAATGTAATTTGTGGAGGGTGATATTGAGCTATTGAATGGTTAAATTTGAGCAGTGCTAATCTCCATTAAAAACAGCAATTCCCTCACTCTGCTGCGACACAGACTGTGTGTGTGTGTGTGTGTGTGCATGTGTGTGTGTGTCTTTATGGCCTCCCTGTTCTTTTCCCATTAGAGTGAAGCAGACTATCACTAACCAGACGTTCCCTGTGGTTCTACTCCTCCATTAGTTACTGAATAATAAACGTCTCTCTGCGGCTCACTTCATTAAGGCCTTTTATTTTTTTTTTCAAACACGTCTCTCATTCTGTTATTTCAGTCCTTTTCTGCTCGCTCGCTGCCTCCACACACATATAATCACTGCGAGCACTTTAAGTCCATTGTCCCCCCTGTCACCTTGTCCCTCACTCCCTCCCTCCCTCCCTCTCAGCCCGAGGAGGGGAGGTAGACGGTGGTGTGGGGACACAAAAGCAGAGGGAGTGAGCGGTTATCAAGGTGAAGGTGACACCAAGTGAACCTGATGTAACCTGACAGACTGGGAAGTGATTCAAGTGTAACCCCGATAGAGCTGGGGAGAGACAAACAATAATTTGAAGGGTGTGTTTTTCTTTTTGGATCTGCAGCCTCGAGGAGAGATAATATTCATAAGAGGTAAGCAACTGTGAGGATTATCCGATTGAACAGCCAGCAAGAAAGACTATGCTATGCTATGTGCAATACATGCGGGCAAGATAGTTATAGCCTCTTGAGGCCTAAGGTTATGTTTGCAAGTGATTTTAATGTTACCTACCTGATTGGTATAAGGAGGGCCTGATAAAACACTTCAACAAGTTATTGTGTCCTAACATGAGGACATTCATTATATGATATTTTATAATAAACTGAAAGGCCCATCGTAAACTCTAGTCTGATGCAGACAAAATGATCTAAAATAATTAAACTTTTGTCAAACATCTTGCATCTTTTTCAACTAGTTTATGGTGATCCCACACTCAAAAAATTAATGTGGTCAATTTCATCAGTTTTATGTATTTCAATTACATGACAAATTTCCATGCAATTGAATTAAGTAATTCTAATATAAACCGACAAATAACTCTAATGTAATTATATTAAATAAAATGGAGATGAAAAGACTAAGAGGATTTATGCAATTGAAGCTCATAGTATTTATCTAATTTACTCAGAATCGATTTATGTATTTTCTTTAAATAAAGTC
Organism: Scarus forsteni; assembly: GCA_036419115.1. Taxonomy (NCBI): domain Eukaryota; kingdom Metazoa; phylum Chordata; class Actinopteri; order Labriformes; family Labridae; genus Scarus; species Scarus forsteni. The sequence goes on from JAZDUH010000471.1 coordinate 12,563,694, forward strand.
TATTTACCTTAAATATGTTGATGCACCCATTACAGTTTCTTAAATTCAGTTCATTCAAATCACATTAAATTAAACTAAACACATCACACATTTTCAATTAATACCATTTATTGAAATCAGGGTATTAAAAACTGACATTCAACTGCAAAGTGAGCCATAACAATAAGAGAAGCAGTAAATTAAAGAATTTTGTCTGTCTTTCACACAACATGTGGCCAGAAAAGTCCAAAGTTCATATCCATAGGAGAGAAAAACTGAGTACCATTGTGCCATTAGTCTTTAGGTTTTCTTTTTCACGCCCTCGGCTCCTCTTCTTGCTCTGCATTTTCTTTTGTGATCACATAGATCCCCATGGTGGTCTCAGGAAAGTCTTCATTTTTTCGAAGTCCAAATTCTGACCAACACAGAGAAGATCAGGTTAAAAAGGGTTTGACAAATATTTCAAACATAGCACCAACATGCCTCCAGAGAAACAAATATTCAGTCAGACTTCAGAGGGGTATTCTACAAAAGATAAGTGTTAGGTCTGGCTTACTTTGGCTAGTCTGGCTTATTTAAGTACTCAGTGTGGCTAATTGTACACAACATAGATACAAATTGTTGCCCGTGTTTGTATATTTAATTCAATCAGGCAACAAACTCAAGCAATACATTTTATAACACTAAGACGACTGAAAGATAGATCAAGATGAAGAGCTGGGGAAAAAATTGATTAAATTGATTAATTCGAATAATTTTCTGCTGAACATGTAGAAAATTAAAAATTGAGATTTTCTTGTCTTAGTCCAATTGTAAGTAGTTGTAATTTTTAAAAAAATACAATTTTCATGATGGTCAGCCTTGTAGGGTTTGCACAAGCACTTTTATAGGCTTGTATTTGTTATTTAAGTAGATTAAATATTGATCAGAGAGTTTCATGCTAACACTGAAAAAATACCTCAGCCTTTTAGTGTTTATGTAGACGAACCTGCCTACGTTTATACTACATAATCAACCTTTAATGACCCAGACTTTGACTTTAAGAGGGAAACATTTTGACAACATAAAGGCAAAACTTGATTTGTTTCATTTTTATGTCACTGGGAGTTTTGTTTCTTTTAGAGAGGGAAAAATCGATTGAAATCAGAATCAAGTGTTGTGGAAAAAAATCGGGGATTATATTTCTAGGCCATATCTCCCAGCCCTATGAAGATGTTAGATGATTGACTGATCAAAGATACATTATTTTCTTTCATGAAATGACACTCATACATGAAATTGACCTGTAAGCTTAAAAGAAAAAGCACTCTCCAATCACTGTTCTGTATTCAGAAACCCCAAACAGCTGTTTGGTGGGGGTTAACACTCCTCAGAAGTTCAGAGGCATTTCTCATTAGACTACAAAATAATCTCCTCAAATAAACAGAATATACTTCTGCACATTGACATTTTTACTAACCTTGTGTTACTTGATGAGATCCCTGCTGTCCTCATTGAGGTAGACACACAGACATTTCAAAATGCAGTCTTGCTTGTTGCCAATGTCATCACTCACTCTTGTCACATGCTACACTGCCACATACACCTACAGGCAGAAAAGAAAGAAAATTACCACTTACGCAGAAAAAGGTTTATCCTATCCGCAGCTGTATTCTATAGTTTGCTACTACTTGTCAAATAGATTAATAAAAACATGTCCTCTTAACCATATTCTAAGACAAATATTTGTACTGTGCACTGTGAAGATGTATGATCTATTTGTTCCCTAAAACCTGACATGGAAAAACAACCCTTGATAAAAATAATTACAAGAATTATTAAAAGCTACAACATGATACTTACTGATGTAAAGAGGTTGTCAGGTGCACAGTATTTTCACATTTCTTTACAATATGCCATTATGTTGTTCAGGGGGTTGGGTATCTACAAGAGAAAATATTTGCATTAGAAATAAAACAAAAATCAACTCACTAAATGTGCATATCTATTGTCATGATAAAACTGCAAAAGCCATAGTTTAATCTTCTTGAGATGTGCATAGCACTTTGGGGCCACAGACTTAAAACAGACAAGAGATCATACAGTGTAGACCCACCGCATGCTATTTAAGATGCTCAACCACTCTGGCTGCCTCACTTATTTAAATTAAATTAGATGGCTTTTCATCAACATCATGGTGTTAATATCCATTGCAGCTCCCCCCCCCCCCCATATTGTTGTACATCTGATTGTAGGCTTCTGTAAAGTTTGTTTAAGCTTCTGTAAAAATTGTTTTTAATAATAAAAACAGACATAAACACCTTTTAATATTAAGAAAGTGAAGCAGTCAGATAAAGAAGGCAGGCATCTTACCAAATCAAGGCTGCATCCATTAGGCTGCATTGCAAAGAGAGTTTTTTAAAAAATGACCGCGCTTCGGCTTCATTCTCTGTCGTCTTTCTCCATGGAGCTTACAAGAACACTAAATGTTACCTGCACTTTATTACTGGCGAGAACTATAAATAATGATAATGAGCTAAAGGTTAAGAATATAAAACTCTTACCAACTTCCAGTATGATAATGGAGCCGAAGGTGGACAGCACGGTTGTGGTGAAGGTGCCACATGTTGAAGAGGAAGTTGTTCTTCTTCTTTGGTCTTACCTGCAGACCACTCCACTACGGTACAAACACACACTGCCCCCTACTGACCGAACCATTATGTAAACGGATCTCATTTGTTTTATGTGTTTCATTTGAATCAACTTGAAATTAAAAAGAATTGTGTAGTTTTTATTAATTCATTATAAATAAAGGTGTGAAGTAAGTGTAATTGGGTAAAATCAAGTAAATTTGTTCTTCTAATACCTATGACAGTGAAAAATCATTTTTTTGAGTGCAGATGTCCCCAGAGCATAATTACCTCCACCAAAGGGGTTATGTTTTTTCCTGTGCAACTATGTTTGTTTGTTTGTCAAAAAACTTTGACAAGTTAAAACAGACCTCAGATGTCCCCAAGGATTTTCAAATACTTGCGTTCTGTTTTTAACTCCACCAAAGATATAGTGTTTTTTTCAGGCACATGTTTGTCTATTTGTTCGTTTTTCTGTTGTTTGTTTTTATAGCAAGATAATGCAAAAATGACTGGACAAATTTTGTTGAAATTTTCAGAAGATGAAGCCAAACTTCAACATGATTAGATATTGGTGATCCAGATACATTAGCGAACAATAACTGTCTAATTAATAATGATATTAACATGATTCTGAGTGCTAGGTGTGGATTTTCATTGTCAAGGAATCATATTATGATGGTAACTCCATCATGGGACTTTTGCTTAAAGATGGAACAGAAATATGTGAGCTTTGTGCTCTTCAAGTACTTTCTTGTCGTAATATAAAATGTTATGTTAATGCTCTATATCATTCTCTGACACACACAGACTGTCAACATAAAGGGAGCAAGTTAGTTTAGTTACACTGAAGCGTTGGGCAGTTGACAGAAAATATCAGTATTGGTGATAATGAGTTTGAAAATAGCATATCGAATATCAGATAAAGTCCAATACTGTGAATCTCTCATTGTTTGTAAGGAATCTTTGAATCACTTTATTTCTGTTGACTTATGTCATTTAAAACTCTCACATAGTTTTATATTATTTTTTTTTTTTTTCTTTTCAACTATTGTATTAAGTTCATATTGCCATCTCAGTTTTTTACCTTTTAAAGTTGCAGCCCTTGACCCTCCATCATGGTGGACCTGTTTATCAACCACATCCTGGTGAAGAACAACAGAGACCAGGACGAGCTGGACACAGAGCGTGAGATAATCACGCGCCTGCAGAACCGAATCCTGATGCTCTTCTTTGCATCTGCTGCATGTGAGAGCTGCAAGCAGTTTGCGCCCACTCTCTCTGACTTCTTCAAACGGTTGACGGATGAGTTTTATGTAGATCGCTCTGCTCAGCTGGTTCTCCTCTACATAAGGTAACACACTGAGACAGAGACTTGTTTATATTATTCATCTGTTGGCAGATTGTTTTAACATTTTGCTTATCCCAAAACTTATACTTTAGTCAACTGCTATTTTAACTCTTTGTTTGCACCTAACTTAATTTTCAATTACCAAACCAACTGGTTTTGTTTAGACCTGACCCAAGTCTTACTGAGTTATTGTGGCTCCAAAAAGGTAGACACGGGGACAAAATTGTTGGTAAACTTCTGTTAAAGAAAGACAAATCCACAATGGTCAATAAAGTAACTTGAAACTCTCTCCTTAGCTTTCTTTGGTCCATGTTCAGTGTGGTACACACCACAATACCAAACAGCACAGTGACTTTTCATCCTTTAAAAATAGACAAACTGACTGAAAACAAGTGTGGAGACACCTGCGATACCAATTACAGGACACACTTTAGTTCAATATGTCACTATCAAATCATTTTCAATCTCTTCTAGGGGTACCATCATTTTTGTCCAGGTCAGTTCATTATTATTATTTTTTTAAAATAATTCTGTTGAACCACAATTCGATAGCAATGTCTGATTTTCATTAGTTGATTTTCAGTGCATTTTTTAATTTTTTTGCTACTTTTGTAGGTTGAAGGTATTTCAGTGACCATGTGGGTTTTCTTTCTTTAATGGAAAGGTACCAATAATGTTGTACACGTTTATATCAGAATAAAACATCCCAACCATCTAACAGTGATTTTTTTTTTTTTTGGGTAGTAGAGAGTATAAAGTTCTCCTTTTCTTGTAAAAATGCTATAGCTTTTGCATCTCCAGCCTTTAATTTATTCTTTTTTTCTACTTTTATTTTCCCCCTTTTTTAAATTTGCTTCAATATTTATTGTTCGTAGATCATTACATTTCTTCTTTTTAATCTGACATATTCATCTTTGATCTTCAACTTACATACTCATTTATTCAATCTGTATGCATCCAGTTATTTTGGTGGACTATATTTACCTCCGCCAAGGAGGTTATGTTTTCGGGAGAGTTTGTTTGTTTGTCTGTCTATCTGTGAACAAAATAACTCAAAAAGTAATGGATGGATTTTGATTAAATTTGTAGGAAATGTTCAGCATGGGAAAAGGAAGAAGTGATTCAAATTTGGTGTTGATCCGGATCAGCGTCTGGATCCAGGAATTGTTCAAAGGATTTATCATTGGGTGATAGGGAACTGTGCTGCTTGGCGGAGGTTTGCGCTATCGAGTGCTTTTCTAGTTTACTATAGTGAGGATGACGGGGGTGGGGGTGGGGATGGGAAATCTATGTGTCATGAACTTCATTTTATCAGCATGTTTTGCACATGTTGAAAATAAATTCAAGTTTTTAAAAAAGAATATAAATATAACATATGTGACAAGCACCATTTCATTTACACAACAAAACCAACTGACAGAAAAGCACAAGTTTGCAGTGAGTAGTAGACGCTTGATTAGCGTGCTTGTAATTGTAGGAAATCCAAATAAGAGAATGAGGGAGTATGACAAAATTTTGTCTGATGTACATCGCAAAAATTCAGATCTAAGGGAGTATGTTTGTCTATTTTTATTTCAGAATTATCTAAAATGCTTATCCTAAACCAATGTAACTAAAAAAAGCTGAGATAAATATCTAATGTTAGGGAAAAAAAGGCAACAAACAAGCCATTGAGCTGCTCAAAAATGATAAGAAAATACCTGCCAATGACACAAGGAAAGTAAGATTCAGTGAGGTTCTTAAATTCCGGTTTAATACCTGCTCTGAATAGAAAATTTCATTTTGAGACAACCTTCAAGTTCAATGTGTCTAGTCTTATTGGTAGATTATTGTACTTATTATTAGCAACTCAAGCTTGATTTTTTTCAGCTTTGATGTCTTCAAATGAGATTTAAATCCTAAAATGTTAAGAAAACTGTGGCTTAGAATCAGTCTACTGAGATTTTATAGCTTGAATTTGGACAAGAGCTTAATTTTTGCATTGTACCACAATAACCCCACTTTAAGCCCGGCATTGCAAAAAAAAAATCTAGCCAAGAGCATTTGTCCAAATTCAATCTAAAAAAATCTCCCTTGACTTATTCTGAGCCACATTTTTCTGACTGATCTTATTTAAAGACATGAAACTAAAAATCAGTCCTGAATTGCTAATAATCAGTAAAAACACATCTGGCAATAAGAAGAAACTAATTTAACTTGAATGTTGCCTTAATATGAAATTTTCTATCCAGTTTAGATATCAAACTTTAATTAAAAACCTTTTTTTCATTAGCAGATATTTTCTTACCATTACAAGCAATTCAAAAGCATATTTTTGCTTTTCATTCCTTAAAGTAACATATTTATCTTGACTTGTTGAGTGAATGATGATTAGAACAAGTGTTTTATATATTTCTGACTTGAAAATAGACAAGCACGGTTGCCTAGATCTGAGTTTTTGCAGTGGAGTGGCAGCAGTGCAGCATCTGAACATCCATACCTCCACTCTAAGCATGTCAGAGGGAAATGGCTGCTGTAAGAACATGGTGTTTTATTTTTCCTCATCCAAATCTGTACACTCTGTCTCTTAACTGTTGAATAAGAAGAAATGTTATCTGTGTTTTTCTGGACCTGCTTGGTATTGGCCTGCTTTATATCTGCCAGTAACATGATCCCCCTTTTTATCCATCCATCAGCTTGGACGAGTCAGAGGAACAGCAGGAAAGCTTCCTCAAACAGCTGCCTAAGAGGTGCCTGTTTCTGGCCTATGAGGACCCCTACAGGAGGTGTGTGGGAACCTGCCGCTGGATGATGGCAGAGTAAATATACCTATCTGTGTGAATCCATTAGCTGTGAGTGTGTGCCTGTGTTTGTGTGTCCACAGGGAGCTGGAGGCCATGTTTAATGTGGAGGAGCTGCCCACAGTGGTGGTGCTGCGTCCCGACTGCTCCATCCTCATCCCCAATGCGGTGGAGGAGATTCTCTGCCACGGCCCGGACTGTTACCAAAACTGGCAGGAAGCAGCTGAGCTCATCGACAGGAACTTTATGATCAACGAAGATGTTGGGCAGAAGTCCATGTGCAGCCTGAGTCACCCGATCAGGAAACTGAAGTACAAGGTGGAGGATGAAAAGAGGAAGAAGAAAAAACAAAGAGGAGCGGGAGGAGGGGAGGTGGGAGAGAATATGGACGGAGGAGGACCTCCTTTTTGAGAGACAGTTAAAAAAACTGTGGATCTTCTTAAAATCAAGCCTGATGGTCATGGGAAACACAATATCTTTGTTTTATTGATTGGAGTTTAGCCAAAGAAATCACTTGCCATATGTAAGAAAGTGTTAGGATAACCTTGCGCAGCAGCTGGATCCACCTAATTTAATGTCTATAAGTAGACAAATACATCTTGCCAAGCTCCAGTGTGAAATGACTGTGAACAGTCCAGAGCAGCACAACACACACAATACCCTTTAGAGCAGGAAAGGTCAAAGCTATGAGCGAGACAACAGCAGGCATTGGTTGCTTGTGCAGAGATTAGCATAGATGCTAACATCTTCACTAGCAGTCTGATCAGATTTGGACCGCATCTCTTAATCAATGAAGAACAAACAACAAGGCTCAAAACATTTCTTGATAAAAAAGGATGTATTCTGTCCACTTCTGACATCTTTTGAATAGAGTTTGTTTTATTAAGTGGCTAACATTTTGTATTTTATGCCGCGGCAGTAGTGCCTACTTCATTATCTAATTGTCCTATAATGAATGTGGTTGTCAGAATAATCGGCCATCATCTGCTCGATATGCTTTTTAAAGGTTCTTCATTACCAAACACTTTGTGTGGGCTCTTCCCAAGATAGACTATTAAATATACTGAATCTGGTCTATCAGGTTAATCTTGAGAGAATCAATTAAAAGTGTACCGCTGTTTTTTCAGCAGTACAAAGCATGACTCAGTATGTATGGAAGTATGTCACTAACAGTGTATATTAATGGACTATGCAACAGCTTTCATCAAGTGAAGCGAAAAAATCCAAGTTCCTACTGACTGATAGCAAGACCCCTATCTCCTCCATGAAAACAGATGAAACATGGGTCAAATTTTTCCTAAATCGGCCACAAGGGGCTCCAATAAAAACGGAAACAAAAGAGCTTTCTGAAGACATACTGCCAGCTCTGACCACTGCTGCTAATTCTATTAAATGAGGACCCTGTTTGATAAAAACTTCATCACACAAGGAATATTTACTGATTAATAAACCCCTCATAACTAGTATACCAACAAACCAAAGGAAGCTAACCACTGGCTACATTTAGCCTCTTGACACTGTCTGCCATGTTTGCTTACAATTAATCGGCTTGTGTCAAGATTACAAGTGGCGAGAGCAGAATTGCTGCCTTCTTGGTACATGAACTGCTTGGTTTGTGGTGTCTTATTTCTCTCTTTGTGGCACACCACACACTACAGCAGGGGTGTCCAAACTATGGCTCAAGAGCCAAATACAGCCCACTGCCCATTTTGAATTGGCCGCTGAAACAGTTGAAAGAATAAAATGTTTTCATTACAGCAAATCATTCACATTTTCTACCATATTTACTTTGTCGCAATGTCTCATTTACGAAGTATATAACAATATTCATTTTTGTGCACCAACATTCTTGCCGTTTATTCTTGTTTTGTGTCCAACAGTGAAGATAAGCCGTCAGTGTCTCCCATCTCTGCTGCTCAGAAGGTTATTCTCACCCTGACTAGGTGTGAATCCAGACAGCCCGGGGTAACAAGGGCCCCTTGGCAGGTGATAACCCACCCTAATCCCTAAAACTTTAACATACATACACTAAAAGTGAGGTGCAGCAAGTGGAACATGTGTTCCCCTTAATGCAGCCCTCTGTGTAAACAGTTTGGACACTCCTGCGCTACAGGAACAAAATTAATAAATCTGACTTTGTCTGTCTTCATGTGTGTCTCTCTCACAGATTTTAACATTTTTCATACATCTCACGGCCTTATCTTTCACAAGATATGTGGTAATCTTAAAGACAATGTTTGTACAGTTTTATTTTTCATGTTGTTTAAATGTGAAAAATAAAAAATAGTGAAACTTTTAATCTTCTGTTGCGAAAGAAAATAACATATAAATAAAATCCCAGAGAATATTGTTAACTAAGTGACACAAGCAAATCTTAACTCACTGATCATACATAGGTCGTTTTTGTCCCACTTATGGAGATATTTAAAGTGAAATTACTTGTGCATTTAAGAATTAGAATTCAGGCTAACTTCTCCAGTCAGTGAAGTCAGAGTGTAACAATTGGTGTCATGAAAGCCGACATGTCATCCTAACACCTCTTGCTTTGCTCTAAGTGTGTGGATATGCCAACAACCAATAAAAAGCAGTGTACTACAACGTCTACAGGAGCACTGAGCGCTGCCAACCAGAGCTGACCTCAGCGCAGATTTACTCTGAATGCTGCCAAGAACAAAGTCAAGCCAAGCACCATCCTGAGCCAAGTCTTTGCCATAATGGCTTGTTTTATGACACCCAGGAGATTATTGGAGACCATTTCCAACAACACACTCGTCTGTAGAGCACTGTGGGTTTTTTTCCCCCGCTTACATGATCATTTGTATCATCCAATCAAAACACATGCATAATCTAAAATCGATGAATTATTCAGCACCATTAAAATAATTTTGTTAGTGACTGTTGTGCTTTGAGTGTTTATGAAGTCTCGCTCAGCTTTACAGGCTGCACAAGAAGCAATCAGAGGCATTCAAAGGGAGTCAAGTGAAATCATGGAGAAACTTGCCTTTTCTACATAATCAGTGATTTCCTGCTTCTTTCACACTAAGGGCTGTTTAGCCTTTGCACACTTGCTCACACATGTAAACTGCCTGGATGGAGCTTTTATCCAATCTGCATTTGCATCACTTCCTGATCTCGGCACAGGAGAAGGTAGATTTTTTTTAACCTCCTGCTCTCTTCTAAGTGACCTGAGCTTTTATGCTGCCATTACTCTTCATATGTAAATATGAAAAGCAGTGCCGTGCTCCTCTCTGCATTATAGTAATGTCAGTAATGGAAGAGTAGAGCTCACGGTGTGACTAGAGGATGTGAAGCTTTGAGATGGTTTGAAATGACTCTGACAGAATCATTTCAAACTGCTGAGAGACGAGGCTTTCTGTAAAATATCCCTAAACAAAGATCATCTGAAGGTTGATAATACAGCACTGACTCTGAGCTGTTTTGGTCATTTGTAGATCCCCATGAAGGCGTAACTTGTAAACAAACACCTTGTAGCAGCGTTGCTGGGCAGCGGCACAGCAGGTTAGTGCACACACCTCACAGACAGAAGGTTGCTGGTTTGACTCCTATAGTCAGTCAGAGCCTCTCTTCTCCGGGCACCCCAGTGTCAAAAACATTTGATCAAACGGTGACTCTAATGGCCCTTTTCCACTAGCACGCCTTGGCCCTACTCTACTCGGCCCTACGCGATTTGCAGCGTGTTTCCACTAGCCCGGTACCCCCTAAAACAAGCTAGTTTTAGTACCTACTCCGCTCTGGTTCCAAGCAAGCAGAGTCGATACTAAAAGATGACTTACCAGACTGCCGGCTACTGATTGGTCAGACAATGTCGTCATCGATGAGTCATGAGCGTGACGACCTAGCATGCTAACGGTAGCTACCGTTGGCTTACCCTCATGCGTCTTTTCTGTGCAGCTCGATTCTTCTCGTCCTCGGCTTCATTCTGTTGTATAGCTTCCAATCCTCTCCTGTGCTTCTCAAGGGGTATTTCTTCTTACCACCTGCAGCCTTCTTCTGCTTTTCTTTTTACTCGGTTTGTGACAATCAGCCACAGATTGTTGTGTTGCACTCAAAATGACGTCACTGCAGAGCCGCTCAGCAGCACTGCACCCCATTGGGCAGGCGACTGGGGCTAGTGGAAAAGCAGCACAAGGCAAGTAGAATAGAGCCGGGTAGAGTCGAGTAGAGTCGAGTAGGGCTAGTGGAAAAGGGCCATATGGTTCCAGTAGGTGTGACTGGTTGTCCATTGCTCTCTTTGTGGCCCTGTGATTGGCTGGTGACTGCTTGAAGGTGCATCTCCCTTATAACCCAACATAAGTTAGGATAGGCTGGTAGCAAAAGCAGGAAGCTACAGGACAAACCCAAATCCCAAAATTTTGGTAACGTTATTTCAATATTATTTTTAAAACAAGAATATAGGAAATAGGGCACATCTGATTGGTCAGTTGAAGGGTCAAAAATGAGTTTTAAAAATATAATAGCAAAGTTTTTCATCTAGAAAAATTGGATAAAAATCACTGCATCTTATGGCACGATCAGGATAACATGAACCCTTCCAAAACCAGTGCCAGTGTAACCTCTTTTTGGAGTTGGAGCTTTAACTCCTATCAATTTTTTTTTTAACTCTTTAGAAGTTAGAATGAAAACTTTGTACATTTCTCAGTGTGACATTTTGATCAACACTTCTGTGTAGTGATAGGAATGCACTTTCTCAGAGTATATTACTCTCAGCAATGATGGGAGACAGGCAGAACACAAGTATCACTTCCAGGTTCAAGTTCAGAGTGAAAAAATCAGAGTTAAAGATCCTACAGTGACGCCTATGAATCTGATTTACTGAAGCATAATTTTAACACTTGTATTTGACACCAGCACCTTTTCAAATGGGAGAAAAATTTCAGTGATATAATTCCATCCAGTGTAAAATGAACTCTGCACTTGCAAACAACACCAACATCTTGCTGTGCACAGTACAACCTGCAAAAACAAATTAACATGGTCAGAGTGAATATTAACTCTTTTCAAGTGTGTATGGTCCACAACACAAATTGTTGTTTTCGATTTCTTCGGAAGTTTGGTGCTTTAACTCTCATCAAATGTGATTTTTGAATCATTATGGACTTAATATGCAAAATGCTGCAACTGTTTGTGTGACATTTGATCAACACATATGTATAGTGTTAGGAAAGGACTCTCAGTCAGTTTTTTGCTACTCAAGTAATAACTCCATTTTAACATCGCTATGTGTAAACACTGTAGTATTTATGGAGACAAATTGCTGCAATATATAAAAAAACAGCTGCACTGCAGTTTTTGTGATGTGGGATTGTGGCATCTGATGATAGCCTACTTGTCCAGCAATTAGAGACAGGTGGGGCGATCGACCTACAAGTGTCACTTACAGGTTCAAGTTCGGAGTGAAAAGTTCAGAGTTAAAGACCCTGCAGTGACACCAGATTTGATTAACTGAAGCAGCATTTTAACACCTGTTTTGACACCAAGTCACTTTTAAGAAAGTGTAAATGATTAAGGATTTGACTTCATCCAGAGTAAAATGAACGCCGCACTTTTGCCAACAGCAGCATTTTAACTCCTTTTTTTCTATTTGCTGTTTCTTTACTTGATGGTCAAACAGCCTGTGCTGCCCTCACCCTGACGCTCCGTCCTGTCCGCTCAGACTCTTAAAGCTCCATAAACATGAGTCTGTTTATTCCTCATTCCCTCCTTTTGCCTGCACAGCAGCTTATTGTTGCTCACTCAGACAAACCTTGATAATATAGTCGAAGCCTCCTCTCTCCCTGCCTCTCTCCTCCGTTTGTGCACCCGTAAACAGCCGCACGCACACATAAACACACACGTGCGCACGCGTGGCGCACGCACTGCGCGCTCTCGAGTGCAGAACGCGCAACAAGCGGAGCAGCGGATGGATAGAGAGCGAGAGAGAAGAGAGGACGGATGCAAGGCGAGGCCAGGAGCGGAAAACCGTATCTCTGCTCTTCATCCAGATGTTGTCTTTTTAATCCTTTTTATATCGCAGCGTCATTTTTTTAACGCGATCCCTCAACCTTTTTTATTCTAACAAAAGCTGACCCATCCTCATGCCCGTCCTGATGTGCTGCTGCGCCTCATCACGATTCCTCAAGGATACGAAAAGCTGCTGCTCTCACGTCGACGCTATTTCCCCAAAAAGGCGAGGATGTAACATGGGGAGCGTCTAATCAGCGATGACAAACGTTAAGCAGGCTTGATGAGCTGGAAAAATCGACGGAGCGAGGCGGGAGCGGCGCGAGTCTGCGCGTTCATTTGCGCCTAATTATTGTTTTCGCGTATTTTTCCTCCACCGTGCCACCCTCCGTTCATTCATTCATTCACCCGTAGGAGCTGGAAGGCCCGCAGCCCGCACCGTCTCTGGGCATGAAACCCGTGGGAATTATGATCCCGACGTGACGCACAGTCACACACACAGAGCGCAGCAGGGGAGACATCGAGCCTCGACAGGACGGAGGGAGGGCGTGAGGTCCGGCCCGAGCGCAGAGGAAGAGGAGGAGGAGGACGCCCAGTTGTTGTTGGACACCACTAATGACTGCCGAGTAGCACCAACAAGGAAGGAGCGCCACATTGAAAATTTGGTGCGTGTTTTTCTTTGAATGCATCGGGCGGAGAGGAGCGGGAGAAAGGGAGGAGAGTGCAGTGGGTGCGTGAGGGCGCGGAGAGACGGGATGCGGGAGACGCAGTGAGGAGGAGGAGGACGAGGAGGAGGGAAAGCGGAGGATTGACGGTAAGATATGGATGTAGGCTACGGGGATGCACCCCGCCCCTCTTCTCACTCTCTCTCCATCACTCCATCTCTCTCCGTGTTTCTCCCTGAGAGGTGCCTTGCTTCTGTCAAGTCAAGGGCGGTTTGGACCATTTAGAGGCCCCCAATCTGACAAATAAGAGGCTCCTCGCTATTATCATAATTTGCCCCATGTGAGGACCTTTTAAGGCTATTCGAGGGTCTTTTTAGTAGCATAGGGACTTGATGTTCCCAGAAGTAGCAGTATTTTGGCTATATTTAGGCACGCAGCTGAAACTTTATTTCACCTCCAGAGCTGCCTTAATTATTTGTGGCATAGATTCAACAAGGCACTGGAAGCCTTCCTCTGAGATTTTGGTCCATGTTGACATTATAGCATCACAGCTGCTGCAGATTTTTAGGTTGCACACCCACAATGACAACCACAGGTTGTTGCATCCTAAAGGTGCTGTATTGGATTAAGATCTGGTGACTGGTGGGTCAAAGAAACCAATTTGAGATGATTTGAGCTTTGTGACATGGCGTGTTGTCCTACAGGAAGTAGCCTTTAGAAGAAGGGTACAATGTGGTCATAAAAGGCTGGACATGTCAGCGACTCAGCTCCAGCACTCAGGTTGGCTGTTTAGGCCCAAGGTGTGCCAAGAAAATATCCCACCAGCCTTAACCGTTTACGAGGGAAGGATGGATCCAAATTCTAACTGTACCGTCCTAATGTAGCAGAAGTCAAGACCTATCAGCCCAGGCAACATTTGTCCAATCTTATGTTGTCCAGTTTTGGAGAGCCCATGTGAATTGTAGCCTCATCTCTTCATCTTAGTTGACAGGAGTGGTACCCAGTGTGGTCATCTGCTGCTGTAGCCCATCTGCTTTAAGATTTAATGTGCTGTGTGTTCAGAAATGGTCTCCTGCAGCCCTTGCTCATATTTATTTGAGCTATTGTTGCCTTACTGTGATCTTAAACCACTGCAGTTGTCTTCTGATTTCCGGCATCAACAAGGTGTGCCACTATCTGGATATTTTCTGTCTTTCTGACTATTTTCTGTAATCTTTGGAATGGTTGTGTGAGAAAATTCTATTTCAACAACAGTTTTTGAAACATCCTTCTTCTCTATTCTAAGGTTTAGCAGCATCTTTAGCATTTTTGCACATGTAAATGCACTGAGTTGCTGCAATGTGATCAGCTATTTGTACTAACATGCAATTTAATGTGTGTATGAAATAGCAGCAGGGAGCCACCATTGTGGCACAGCAGGGCACCCCCTTAAAACAGGGACATTGAATATGATGCTTTTTCAGGTTTTATTTATAAATGGATGCACAGGAAGTGGTTCTAAGAAGCATTGCATAGGTCTTAATTTGAGAACTGCTAATGGATTTTTTTGTGTAACGGTAGCAACAGCACAGCTAAATTTTAATGGCCCTGTTATTTAAACCTGCTATCCATGGTACATGTTCAATAAATGGACTTGAGCTTGTGTAACACTTTTCTTTGACTACTCAAAACAGCTTTACACTGCAGGTCACATCCACCCACGCACCCCTACATTCCCCCACTGATGGTTGGAGTTAACTGTGTCAGTTGTCCATCAGTATCAACTAACACATTCACTCCCTTTAATACCCATTTACCCCCCACTGATGCAGCAGTGGGAGGGGTTAAGTGTCTTGCCCAAGGACACATCACCATGGGACAGCCGGAGCTGGACTTAAACCTACAACCTTCTGATTGCCAACCAAGTGCAATATCACACTATGCCACCGACGCCCCCTTTGTGTACCCCCATATAAAAACATCCGGCCCCGCCCCTGAGTGGCAGGTGTGTAATGGTAATTTAATTTCACTAATATATTAATCACACTTGGAAAAGTGAGTCAAACTTATTAGTAGTGCCTGTCTGTTCCTAACACTTATACCCATTTTTTCAATGACTGCCAACCCATTTGTGCAATGAATTAGCAAATTTTTATTGATCTGATTTATTTTTTGGTAGCTTTTGCCTTTGTCAGAATATGAGGTGGTACAGTAAATGGGGTACAACATGGCAAAAGCAAGCCACAAGCTGCTCGATAATTTTAAAGACCACAATATAAGCTCAAATCTATCAGTATCTCCACCCTCATTTGTGCTATCCTGACAATGTGCAGCTGATTTAATGCAAAATATATATTTTTACCTTTGAAGCAAGCAATGTCTTAATCGCACAGAAATGTTGACAGCAATGAACTGAAGCAAAATAATGAAAAACAGTTCAATTCTGGCTACTTAAAATCTAAAGAAAATATTAAACTATTCATTTAGGACACACTGTTTTAGTTTGGGCAGCAAGGTGGCACAAACACACCAAAAAAACTTGCTGATAAGGTGGTTGGTTGATGCAAATTGGCCGTATATATATGTGTGTCATGAACAGTTGCCCTCCTTCTGTGTGCCCGCTGATCAGCTGGCAGCCGGCAGCCGGGTGTGCCCTGTCTCTTGCCCAATGCCACTTTGGATAAGCAATGTCAAGCTGCTTAAAGTTCTCCAAAGTGCTCACAGTAGCAAGAAACTGCCTCCAGCTTTGGACAATATGGCTCTCTTCCCTAATTAATCCATAATAAGATTATTTCTTTGTATTTGTTTCAGCTGAAGTCAAGAAAAGCTGGTGTGAGGTTGAAAAGAGAGTAACTATAACAGAAATCTTAAGTTAAAAGAATAGCTGGTGAACCTAATAGATTTGAACATTAAAACATTTACAAAAAATACAAAAAAATCCTTCCATAAATGGGGCTTTAGTAGCATTTGATATCCTCTTCATTAGCCATGTATATAAGACCTATTCTTTTTCCAGTGTCCAGCATATCCAACTTCATTGGAAAGGTAGTTTGGACATACAGTAGATGAAAACAGCAATGAAACTCTTTGTTGGAACAAAACAACTGAGCCATGATGGTCTGATTAAGTTGTCTTACTGCACTTTCACATTAGACCCACTTGTTTCGAACTGTGCTGTGGTGCCGTTCGCCCCCCTCCTCCGCTGGCTTGCATTCACACTTGCAACATCGAACTGTGCACGGGCCCACTTGTGTATTTACTCAGTTTGAAACAGCAGGGGGCGATATGCACGTAACTGGTTACCAAACCTGCTACGGAGGAGAACGAAGAAGAGGCTACCATGGTAAACATTTCCTACACCTAACAACCAATGTTTACGTTTTGCTCTCTTCTACATTTTCCTTCAAATGTGTTTTTTTATCGTGTTTGAGACAGCCTTCTGGACCCAACAGATAAACAATATTCACAATCTCATCTGCAGATCATCACAAGACTCAACAACATGGACATTCAAATACTTGTTTGATTCCCCGAATTTATTCCAGCTAATTAAAGCAGGATAATGACCCTATTCAACTCTTGAATGTCCACTTTTACAAAGCAGCTCTCAACTTTTCCACATCACTCACAAACTCTCTGCCAGCAACTCTACAAGTGTTTCAAAGTCAAAAGTTACCATGTTATCTGGTGCCCTCTGTGGTCTGCTTTAGACATCTTTAGACATCTTCATCTTCAGCCCCTCTTCTTTATTGAGTTTGTTAACCTAAACATCATGAGGCAGGTCAAAGAATAATATAATATAATATATTCATCCTTATTGTTAATAAATATGTGACCTCCTCTCTTTAATCATGCCTCATTTTGTTGTTAGCTTAGCCTGCTAACTACCTGCCCATAACACAGCACCTGGTAACAACAGCACTTAACTACATTCAGAGGAGCAGGCTGTGACGTCATGATATCAGGACAGCTCAGCCTTTGTCTGTTTGGCTTACTTTACTCTCACTTTAGTGTGAGCATGAAACGATCAATTTTTTCATAAATAAATAACATTTTAATAAATAATTTAGCTTGAACTTATGTTATTGTACAAATACACTGGTATATCAAAGCTAATTTAACAATAATACTTCTGAGAAAAGAGAAATTACTTTTGAAAAGGTAAATTTTCTTTAATTAATTAGAAGTGCCTAGATAGATAGATAGATAGATAGATAGATAGATAGATAGATAGATAGATAGATAGATAAACAAATAGACAGCCAGATAAAATTCAATACTTTATAAATCCCCTTCAGAAATTTGTGTACAAGCACTTTTCTCTTGTGCCATGACGGACATGTCCTGAATATTTCATCAAAATTTGTTGAGAACATTTAGAGTTATTGTGCTCACAGATGGACAAACAACTGGTTGAGTGTTGGCTCAGCAGAGAAGAACAAAAAGACCTAAAGAAGAAATGCAACAAGAGTCCTGCTGTTAGCGGATCTGTTGATAGCGTGCAGCTGATTATACAATGGAATGATTCATTTTTTTAATGTATTTTTTTGGACATTTTGTGCCTTTATTGATAGCAGAGAGACAGTGGATAGGCTTGTGAAAGGGGGTGAGAGAGTAGGGGACGACACTCTGCAAAGTGATCACAAGCTGGATTTGCACCCAGCAGAAGTATGTATATGGGAGGTGCATGGTTGCTAACCAATCTGCCCAACCAGCACCCCGTCATGATTCATTTATAACTTTTCTTTACAAATTTTTGACGGACTGAAATAGAATACTCCCTAAATCCAAAAGGATAAAAATTGTAATTAGTTTTAATACATAAAAGGAAAATTTTTATGAAAATTCTCTCAGATATTTTATGATACTGATGTAATTATTCATTTTTTATTTTTTTTATCTTTGCCATAAAAATTAAAAAGAAAAATTTAAAGACAAAAACAGCACAAACACTATACTTTTATTTGGTAGGGGGCATCATACAATATGATAAAGTCATTTTTAAGTCTACATGTGATTATGGGGTTCCAGAAAATAGTATGTCCCTTCTTTGCATTAAATCTGCCCATTTCTCACTCCTTTTACCCCTTTTCAAAATTGTTTATATAAGAATGCATCACAAAGCACAAGGTGCATGTTTTGGAGCTGATTAGCCCTTATCCCGTGGTTCTCCTCAAGAATTTCAGCAATAACTTCAACTCTAGATTAATATTTTTTGTAAAAAAAGAACTGAAAACAAAGAGTTGAGGGTTTTACCACAGTTGATGTATGATGATGACGGATCAGCAGCAGCAGGTGAGCTGAAGGAGGATTTGTTGACATTCTGAGGGTGAACAGGAAGTTCAGTCTTTACGTGATTGCTTACTGACTTAATTTGATCATGTGTTTTTTAACAGATATCACCTAATAATGGTTGTTTCCATTGATCAGGGCCACGAGAGCCTGATAAAGTTGTCTTAGCTTGCTTCCTTAGACCTTTGGAGCAGTTCAATTGCAGTGAGAATGCAACTGACCTGACACAGTAATCAGTTTTCTTATCCCACTGCTGCAAAGTATACGCAGCAGCAGTAGTAGTAAATATAGTTTGCCTGAAACAGTGTACCAAAAAGATAGCAACAGATAAACAATATTCACCATCACATCTGCAGATCATCACAAGACTCAACAACATGGACATTCAAATACTTGTTTGATTCCCCGAATTTATTCCAGCTAATTAAAGCAGGATAATGACCCTATTCATCTCTTGAATGTCCACTTTTACAAAGCAGCTCTTAACTTTCCACATCACTCCCCGCCAGGGACTCTACAAGTGTTTCAAAGTCAAAAGTTGCCATGTTATCTGGTGTCCTCCGTGGTCTGCTTTGGACATCTTCAGGTGTTTAAAGCCCCTCTTCTTTATTGAGTTTGTTAACCTAAACATCATGAGGCAGGTCAAACAATAATATAATATATAGTATAATGTTCGTCCTTATAATTGTTGATGGGGTATTTGACCTTCTCTCTTAAACCATGCCTCTTTTTGTTGTTAGCTTACCCGGTCACTACCTGTGAAAGTGTGAATTGAAAACCTGTGTGTGTTGTAATATTTGTAGATATACCTCATGTTTACTGCGTATATCTCAAGGCCCCAGATGATAGCCTGTCTTTACCTCATGGTGACAAATAATACCTATCACATCCTGTAGTGGTGAGATATAGATATAGTCTCTGTATGCGCCCGGCCCTCTCCCTCCCCTCTCTCTGAAAGGTGCCCTGCTCCTCTGCTGCTGCAGAGGCGGCTGTCAGGGCCATTTGATCATGGAGAGCCAGGGATCTGATGTGCTGCTGCTGCTGCCCGGGCCTCTTTCCGCTGGCTGCCATTAAAAGCTGGGTCAGTAGTGTACGAGTGTGAGCCTTGAAATATTCATGGGCACGTGATGAGCCTCCTCTGGGCCGCAGGAGGAGTGCACGCAGGGAGGAGAGTGGCATAATGACTCAGGAGGGTCCCACGCTGGCCCACATCAGGGGTCTGTCACAGGAGTGGGGCCGTTGATTGGCACACGCAGACATGCTCACGTTTATTGCAGTGCTGCAGTGAAAACACACAAAAGGATGTAATGGAAGGGTTTGGAGATTGCAGGATCGTTGTGCTGATTGGAAGAGAAAAGGGGGAGGGAGTAGAGGGGGTCCACTATCAATAACTTAGAGAGGGAGGGACAGGATGGGGTCAGTGGAGTAGGAGGAAGAGGGAGAGACCAGGGCCAGGCAGGATATCACATACTAACATATACTGATATATTTTTAAATGAGGTGCTGGGTAAAAATACATTATTAATACTAATATAGTTATGGTTGATTGAAAATATAAATTGCAAGATTTAATGCTCTGTGAAAAATGTGCACAGAAAAAAACAGCAAAAGTTGTAGCTTAAAGGGATATTTTAGTATTTTAGTATTATTGGAGTTGGGTTGTATCTGGTCCTTTTTTTGAAAACTTTATTTTGCAGCTTTCATTTGTGCAAAAACAGTACAGCTTATTCTCACAAAACTCTATAAGTAATACGGTAAAAGAATTGCAACAGTAACTAAATAAATAGGTATGATACCTTGAATAATGGACAAAATAAATTAAGAGAAATCAAATAAATAACAACAAATTAATATAAAGAAAATACATACACATATTACACCGTGATACATGTCACCAAGATGTAGTGAGGATTGGATTTTAGTCAGACCAGTTCAAAGTTTAAGGTTCAGTTGTCAGACTGAGTCCATGGCTTGTAAGTGAAATATTACTTTATATTCAGTAGAGTAAAGGGTAAAGGACTGCCAAATCTTATCAAAGGTATCATTTTTGCTTCTCATGACTTAAGTGATCTTCTCCAAAGGCAGGTCATCATTTCTGACGTCCATTTTGACATAGAAAGGGTGAAATCCGACTTCTAGTTTAAGGCGATACATTTCCTGACAGCAAGAGCTACATCCAGGTTTTATCGGCTTTCTGACAACAATCAGTGAACAGGCTGAGCTCCCAACAGCACTGTACCTTTAAGAAGAGCAAGTTTGACTACCAGTAAGGTAAACTGCAGTTAATGATTATGGTTGTTTGTATAATTATGTGAGATTTATGTTTTTACAAACCACAAAAACTATGTTGGGTCAAATGTGCAATTTGGCGAACAATTTCAAAGTGCCTTGTTCTTCCCTTTGGAAGTCTCTGTGTTTGGCACTATTTTGTGTTGCAGTAAACAGCTATGTGTTCCTCTACCCGTGGACATGGATTCTGTCCTCTGAGGCCCCATCCTCATGAAGCCAAACCGAGGTCTAAACGCATACGTTTTTTGCCGAATCTGCGTATCATCCATACGAAGACGGCATTTTGGGGGTCTGTGAACGATCATTTCTGAATCCAGGTTCCAGAGTGGAAAGATTTTGAAACGCTGTATACGCAGCTCCGTGTTTACTGGCTCTCCATAACTTTTCAGATACGCTTATGTCATAGTTTCATATCGTCATTGACACGCATGCGCTACACGTGGCAACAATAACAACAACAATGGCCGCGTACTGTGTAGCATATGTGCTAATGAAGCTAGTGACCCTACTATCCCTGTTGCAGCAAAATCTCCTTCTTCTCAATCACCACCGAGTTGAACAAACAATTATCAAGGACACATTACAGCACTTTATGATCACTTTATCACAATCTCTGTTTACAACTTTTGCCGCAAGTGCGCATGCCCACTGTTTTTTCATCTGTTTCTGCTTGTTTCCGTCATATCGTTACAGCACCCCTATAGTGCTGGCATGTGTTTTATAGCGTTTTGATGTGTATCGAGTGCATTCACGTGGACGCACACATTTTCTGAGACGCCTTCGTCTTTATGACGATCGTTTAGGAAACTGTTTAGCGTTTTGTCTTTGTGTGGATGGGGCCTGAATCTAAAGAATTTCCTCTTTTGTAAAGTCTGGTTCATGTCAGTAAATGCACATTTTTGAGAGTGTGGATACATTTGAAAATCCCAGCCTGACATTTCTGCTTGGACAACACTATGGATATTCTCAGAAACAATGACATCATAGCCCCATATCCCTTAAACCAGATGAGCAAACCCTTCAGATGACCTGCTGCAGAGGCTCCTGAGCTTGTTTTGGCTTTAACAGCAAAATCTTCTGCTCCTCTATGATCACAGTGAGCAACGAGAGAACACAGAGACCATCAGCCGCCGGTGTCTGTCGATGTGTTGTTTGATGTGTGTGTTTGCTCCATGTCTTCTTGTCTGGTTCTCGCATCAGCACCACCACTCACAGGCCTGGCGTATGCTTTCATGTGGATGAACACATTTCTTGAAATGATGCCGACTTTTGAAGAACATTCTCAATTTGAAATCATTTTAGTCTCCATGTAAACTGGGCCTATAAACGTACGTCACTGACACTTGACTCAAAATCACTAATATTTGGTTCAGTATTGGTTTTTTCTTCTGTTGTGTCATCTTGAGTCCACAGAAGGATTCCATGGACACGGCTGAATCATTTCCAGAGGCAGCCATTTACTGCATCATGAAATATAGGCTACCAAAACCGAGACTCCCTTAAGGAAAATAAAGCACTCTGAAATTTTTCACTCTGATCCAACAAAGTTTCATGAGTTTTTTTTCATAAAACTCACACTTTTATCATGATACTGTTGATCTGCTAACGGAAACATACCTTACCATCAGTCTGAACTCATCCTCCTCAAAAGTGCAGCGCTGCCCTTCAGCCACTGTTTAGCACCTGACAAAACCGAACTTCAAAAATACTGAGCTATCTTTGTAATGCCTACAAGTCCATGTCTGTTTGTCTGTCACTCTGTCTGTGAGCAAGATAACCCAAAAAGTTCTCAACTGATTTTGAAGATATTTTCAGTGTGTTGGTCATTTTGATTTGATTTATTTTGGATCCACCATTAGTTACAGCAAATATGCAGTAGCTATTCTTCCTGGGGTCAACATTACACCGTCAACAAAAAATATCATCCCTTTGAGCATGCCTATATACACTACACTCATAACATTCATACAATCCATTCATACAGTAGCTCTATTATTCACCACTTGATTGCAAACAGCAAACCATACACAAGAAGTTTATAAAAAGAAAAAAAAAGGACAGACAAACCACAGAACTCATAGCATGGCATGGCATAATGGAAATATTTTAGGTTTTGGCAGTGATCTGAGTTCAGACATACTTCCAGGATTTTTAAAGGTTTTGTACACTGTTTGGTACATTGTTGATTTGGACAGTTTCTACACTTTCAATACTAACTCACCAAAGAATGTTGTGGTGGAGGTTTGTGCTCTCAGAGAACTTCTGCTTTGAAATGTTTTGTCCAGACTTAGGGATGCATGAACATAATGGCTAACTGGACAAGCCAGATGGACAGCTCCATATATCTGCCACAGAAATATTTCACCAGTCCATCTGGGTAGGAGCCCTTTGAATTTGTTTTCAGGGGCAGAACGTTCAAAAAAACACAAGCTTGTGATTGGACAATTGTTTGGCTCGTCACATTCATCACAGTCCAATCCACATCAAGCAGGGTTGCCTCCTATGATGTAGCAAACATATCGGCTAATATAGCGGCTAATGGCTAACAACAGTTAGCTGCTAACTTAGCTGCTAACAGCTAACAGCCTTTTACTATCGTCTTACACTAAATTGTACCATACAGATGATACATTTAACACTTATATGTGACATGAACCTCGTCAAAGACAATCCCTACAAGTAAACTTCTGAGGAGGGAAGATTTCGTTAAGTTTCACTAGGTAGCCATGAGGACAATAGGCTAATCGGCATGTCCGTTCTCAACTTCTGGTTGTCAGCTTCCGTTTGTCGTCACGTCATTTTTTTCAGTATTCACAGCCAACATATTGGCCATTATCAGCCAATGAATGGAGGTGCTCCTGCCTCTTTGATGATGATTTAGTGACTGCAGGGCCCTCTGGGGCACAGTGAACTTAAAATCGGCAAATTGCATGTCGTCTAAAATCAAAGCTGCACTTCCCTTTATTCATTGAATCAACATTGACAACATTTTTTTAATTGCCACACGGCTAAAAATATGTGAGTTCTGATGCAGTTCCCAGCCCTAGTAGAAGCAGAGGAGGAGAGAAGGAAGAGGAGTAAAGATGGAGGAAGAAGCAGCACAGAGGCTGACAGGACTCTCGCTCCTCTGATGCATTTATAACCTTGAGTGTGTGTACGTGTGTGTGTGTAAAGGTATTGATTGTGTGTTGGTGTGTGTCACCATGACAGGACGCTGAACATCATGTGTGGGAGCGAAGAAAATGAAGAACGGAGCTGATTTATGCACAGAGATGTTGGTGGCCTCCCATTTTAATAAGGCGACTTCCCTTAAGCGTGTGTGTTGGTGTTTGAACGCCCACACTGTGATTGTGTGAGAAAGGGAGGAGGAAACAATGGTCATGAGGTTTGTTTCCATGTGGGATCATTAACAGCCACCTTGAAAAGAAAAAGGAGTATTGATTCTTTTAAAACACTTACGTATGTTTGCTCACAGAGGCACAGAAACACACACAGGCGCTCGATTTATCAGTGATTTTCCTTTTAAGGTCTCCGTCTCATTTCTGCTCAGACCTCTCCGAGGATCGTCTCACGTCCCCTCATATCAGTCAGACATAGTGAGTCAGGCTGCCTGCTCTATCTGTGAGCGTTTGTTCAGGCCTGTTCACATCAGACTTATCAGTGTAATATCAAAGTGAAGATATGAGATCAGACATCAGCTGAGATTAACCACATCACTGCCAATATAGTGAGGTAAGGTCATTTATTCTTAAAGTGGACTGACCAGAGCTGATTGATTGTGGCAAAATCATAACCGGGTCATTCCGCCAAAACAGTGAAATTTGCTTGTCGAAACTCTTCAAAATTAAACTTCATTTTTCATTCAATTTCAAAATAGAATTTAGTAATATACACATTTACTCATTCAAAATTAGTACTCGTCAATCTCAGGCTACTTTAATTTTTTGCAACTTTCTACAGTTTATTATCATTGCAATTTTTTCTCTGCTGTTACCAAAACTCAAATGCCATTTTAAAGCCATGAATAAGTATAATTATAATAAGAATATCAACCACATACAATGTTTTCCCTTAGAAAAAGAGTTAATTTAGAAGAAATGGTTGGTTACATGATGAAAACACTAATATTTATCACAAATAACGACTTTTTTTCTTGCTGTCTCTTTCTATTTGAGTAACAGCAATGAGGGTAACAGCAATGAGTTTTTAGCATAAAATTAGCAATTGTGCGAAATCTAACCACTTAGCATCTATGCTAGTAGCTTGAGCACATGGAGCAAATTCTTAAGATTTAACAGAATATTTTACTTTTGATATCAGCAAATGTTTTCTTAGAGATAACTTAGGTAACAGGGCTGAGTTTTTAGATTGACCATCTCTGAAACAGCTAATATATCATTAAATTTAAGGAAAAATAAAAGAGATAACTTACTTTTGGTCTTCCCATGACTTGCAGAAGACTTAATGATGTCACTTCCTGCAGAACATGTCACTGGTGGAATGTTCCAGAATTTTAAAGAGGGGAATGTGTTTGGGTAACAGCAATGAGTGAAAACCTGGGGACAGCACTAAAATGTGAATTTTAATCAAAATATAATGACTTTTTTGTAAAACTTCTGTTTTAAAAGTGTAGATAGAATATGGAGTCACACTTAAATGAAAAAGAAAATTTGCTTTGGAAGGATTTTGTTCATGATGCATTGTGGTAAAGTGTAGCGTTTGTCTGTGGGGACAGACAAGAAATGCTATGTGTAAGTGTTTTGGATGCCATTTTAAAATATTAAAAATATATACATATATATGTAATTTCTACAAATATTAATGTGTATGGTATTTAGTATAATAATAAAATATAATTTGTAATATATTACTACTTGTGTTTATACATTTAATATACAACAATATGCTGGGGACAGAAATTTCACTCTTTTGGCAGAATCACCATGGCTGCTTGACGGTTGGAATCATAGCTATTCAACATGATTCCTGATCGATTTTACATCTGTGTCTCTGTGTGAATCACAAACTTGATGTGTTACCTTGAGGGGCCTCAGCTAACCTTGCAGTTTAGCTGTATTTGCCAATTCAGCATCTAAAATGAGGCAGATCAATCCTTCAAAGCTTCAGGCTGAAAAGACTGAGCTGAGTTTGCAGAGACTCTGGTCTGTCAGTGCCCTTTGAGGGGAAAGACTCGGGAGCTACGGGCGTGATAAAGCAACATCAAGCATGTAAGCTTTTAACCACCAGATGGATTATTCAGTGTATTTTACTATCTGTCTGAGCAACAGCCCAAAGAAACTGTTTAGGAATGGGCTGAACCTTTCGAAGCGCATTGGTGATTGGACAAAAGATGTCAATCATTCATTCAATCAAATCACATTGTTGAAAGGCATTACTGCCGCTGTGTAAAATACAAATTGTGAGCCATTATGAAGGACAAACTCTTGCCAAAACGTGAGAGTGCTTTCATTTAACAAAATAATGCAGTCCATATCTACTAAAAATGCTACTGAAGGTGTTAGCCTCTATGCTAATTTCTGTATGAGCAGTCACTTCCTGCTTCCTCGTAACTCTTCCTGCTCTCAATCACCCTGATTGTCCCCCTTTGGGCTGCTCACATATAGGCTGGAGCTAGATGGATCTACATAATTATAGAAAATTAATCAGGCTGATCCAACTGCACTGCAAGGTTAACAAGGTTAACCCACTTTATTACCAATTCTGACGGGGGCCCCTAAATAAAGTGTAGTATCTACATTTTTTTTACATGTCAATTTATTTACTTTTTGTCAAAGATCTTTCAAGATTCTTCCCCAAATATCGTGCCTGACTTGTTTTTAGTAGCAAAGAAGTAATTTTTTGGGCATTAATTGTATCAGTTATTAAATAGAAGCCCCTTTTAAACATTTATTAGATGATTTTTTTGTTTGTGTTTTGTTATAGCAAATAACATGTTAAAATTTCTGAGTCTTTAGAAAAGAACAGGTTATAGAGTGACACAAGTTTACCAATTCATGCAGGCAGACTATCTGATAAAGAAACAATTCCAATGTTAAAATTCTACAAATTCTACACAGTTCTGTATGGTGCATAGTTTAATTCACCATTAATTCAGCTGCTAAGGGTGTTATTCACAAGCTTATTTCTCTCTTTAAAAAGAATAACGTAGCTGTAATAATTATGAGTGGTCCACTGAAAAAATATATGCAGTCATACATTTCTGGTGGTGCAGCAGGTAGTGTACATGCCTCACAGCTAATGTCAGCTGAGATTGGCCTTAGCCTTCTGTAACTATGAAAGGGAATAAGCAGTGGTGGACAAAATACTCAATGCCAGTACTCAAGTCAAAGTATAGACACTCATGTTAAAATACTACTCAAGTGAAAGTTGTTCAGTCAAACTTTTACTTAAAGTACTGGAGTACCTGCTTTTGAAAGACTCAAGTATTAAAAGTACATTTCCCCATTGACCTTACAGAACGTAATGACTGAAACAATCTACAGAATGCACTGACCTGCTTATAGATCATGTAGAATAAAGAGTTTGAAAATATGCTACAAAGCCCATGGAAATGCAGACTGAAACACTAATGAATCAACAAAAGGACAACCATTGACATTTTCTTTTTTTTATTTAACTCTGCTAATATTATAAGCATTAACTGAAATGTGTAAAAGCCTGTATATTCATTGTTTCTGTTCGGCGAAATGCTGCCAAATCTCATTAAAATGCCAATTAACTTACTTATGTTAGTGACCGTCACATTAAACTGCAACTACTACAAGCACATAAAACTGTCTAATATTTATCTGAATGTAAACAAATGTTTACACCATTTTACTTTACTTTCACATACTTTCTCAGGCTGGACGTGTTTTTGTAGGCGGTGAAGTTTGCGTGCGGTGAACAGAGCACACATTTGAACCGAAAAGAATCATTCTTCATTTCGACCACCTCAAACATGGACTTCAGATATGGCCATGGGTGCTCTGGTGTGGAATTGTCGTCTTTATCTGCCATAGTAGCTATCATTACTGCCAAGACGAACCTTAACCACCGTTAGCTCAACCTTTACCTGTTCGATCGCAGTAGCGCATCATTTTCTTCTTTGTTGTTTAATGGCGGTTGGCAAACCAACTCAAAAGTGCACTACTGCCACCAACATGACTGAAGTGTGGAACAGGATGCACAAAGTATAGATAACACTACTTGAACAAATCACATTTTAGAAGAGAAAATAAATTTAATCCGCTGACTACATGCCTGTACCTAAAAGTAACGAGTAACGAGGCCATTTATAGAAATGTAGTGGAGTTAAAAGTAGAATATTTGTCTTTTAAATGTAGTGAAGTAAAAGTCAAAGTTCCAAAAATAAAAAAACTCAAGTAAAGTACAGATACTTCAAAAATGTACTTAAGTACAGTACTCAAGTAAATCTACTTTGTTACTGTCCACCCCTGGGAATAAGTAGTATAGAGAATGGATACATGAATATTATTCTATCAACTTGCCTGAGAGATGCTTGGTTTCAGAAGCAGGTGACGTTCAGTGTGGGGCTTAATCTGAATATAGACCCCCAAATTTCTAGTGGTGCCCCCTTTTTGTGATGCATAAAAAGGGATGCTGATCTGAAGCCTGATGTTGATGTGCAAGTCTAGGTCTGGTCGGGAAAATGAGCAAGGATGTTTAGCCAAAGATGCAGGAAAGCTGTAGTGATTGGGCGAAATTGTGAGGCCGTGCATAATTCACAAGGCTTGGCTGAATTTGCATTGATCGCTGATGCTGCTGTCCCCTGCTTAACGTTGAAATAGAGGCATAAAAAGACAGAAAATAGAGAACAACTACACAGTAAATCTCTGGATGCAAGTTAAATATTCTTTTGACACAATTCAGCTCATACTTTGCGGAGCTTATTTGATGGAAAATCAGATTTTCAGCTGCCTTCCCCTTTATGCACGCATCAGTACAACCTCAGAGAAAACAGGCTCCTTCCTATGAAATCATTTAATGTGCAATAAGCCACCAGAAACTGCTCAGAAAACAGCCCCCTTTTTGTGCTAAATGTGCTCAGTCTCTATAACAACATGCACTGAGGCAGCACCGCTCAGGTCATACATTACATAAATGTGTGCGTGTCATATGTTTAACATTAACAATCCATCGTGAAGAATAACTCATTCCCAAGACATTTATTTCTCCTTGCATATCTGGATTTACATTTTCCAGCAGCAGCTTCTTAGTGACCTTTACAGTTGCTCATCCCCGCTGTTTTATTGTGAAAAGTGCGAGCAGTGTGTCAGAGTTAGTCACTGTAACACAATGTGCTATTTTAAAACATGAGACACTTTTTTTTCATATCTGTGACAGCGGTGCGCAACCTACGAGCCCATAGAGCTCCAGTTTATCTCCACTGTAAAAGGAAAAATACATAAATGATATTCTGAGGGGATTATTCCAGCATGGTGACTTGTCACGTGTCTGTATGTCTTTGAAAACATATCTTTTATGAGATAACTGCCGGGAAAGTAGGCCGTCAGTTTATTTAATGAGTACAAGAAGCCTCGCTGAGACGCACATCCATTTACTTTATAAGCTTCATTCTTCAGCATAACAAGAAAATGTGGGTTGCTATCTCGTAACCTCAAGTAATTTATCTAATGATGTGAGGATTACAGCTCGGTTTTTCCTCACTGATAACAAGTGCTGGTCTCAAAACCTCAAGAAAATGGCTGAAATTACTCTGTTATCACAAACGAAACACCCCCAGCTGTATATTAACACAATAAGTACATTTAGATAATCGGAAAATGACAGAAGTGTTTTTATCAAGGTAAAAACAAGTTAAAGAATATATACTGAAGCATGTGCTGCCCTGACTTCAGTACAATGTCTTCTTACACACAAACACAACTAGTGACCATGTTATAAGGGGGAAGTCATTCTGCGTCTCCCAGCTGCCAAACCAACTTTCAAGTATGTTTTGATTGGGACTTTGAACCAGCAACGCTCCAGTCCCCAGCCCAAGCCCTTATGGACTGAGCTACACTAAACCTTGCTTGTACTGTTATGAACACCTTTCTGGCAAAAGTATTATCTCTGTGGTATAGAAGCAACCAGAAAATGCTAAAAATATTCCTCAGATTTTGCTCCATAATGACATGATAGCATCACACAGCTGCACATGCATAGTGCAGGATCCCCGTTTCGTCCCAAAGGTGCTCCACTAGATTGAGATCTGGTCGCTGTGAAGGGTGCTGGAGTACAGTGAGCTCATTGTCATGTTCAAGAAACAAGTTCAGGATTATTTGAGCTTTGAGACATGGTGCATGATCGTAAAGGGATGGACATTATGAGCAACAATACTCAGGCTGGCTGTGCTGTTTAAAGGTGCTATGAGGAGAATCTATTACCGGCGACATAAAGACTCTGCTACCCATGAGCACGCGCGGCGACTGTCGTAATGCTGCGTTCCAGTAACCTCGGAACTGGGAGTGACATCATCTCTGACTTATCGGCGTTCCAGTTGAAGTCGGAAAAAAACATGCCGATCTACCAGGCTATTGTTAGCTGTTGTTAGCACGCCCTGCGTTGTTGTTCACAAATATCACATGAAGAATGTGATTATCACTATGGCAGCATTTTTGTAAATATAAGTCTAACAATACTATGTATACAGCTGATCTAGAGCGACACACCCCAGCCAGAAGTGTAAATAAATTGATTATTACAGGAGCTAAATAACTGTTCACACTGGGGGCATCCATCTTCGATTGTCAACTCGGGGGTGGCGAGGTTTCACCGAGTTCCCAGTAGGAAATTCAGACTTTGGGGAGCGTTCCAGTTGCAGTTTCCTACTTGGAACTCGGAAATTTCTACTTCTGACTACAACTGGAACGCACCAAAAGACATGACCCAAGCCAAAGCGTGTGTTTGTTGTGATAAATGCAGTTCGGACCTTCCTCAGAACTCTGCATTGCTTAACAACTTCTTTTTTCAACAACTTACAGGATGCAAAGCGACGAGGTAATGTATCTCTTTCAAGTTACGTAGCGGTAGTTTTTGATGTGTGACAACAAGTAATTTTTGGAAAACTTATTATCGTAGTTGTAGTCGGCTATATATCACTACTTACAGCCTAGTGCTCTAAGACGTGTAATATAAATAATAAAATGATATAAATTTGCTCTAGTTTTAATTGTCTTGTTCCCGAAGTTGAGTATCCAGGCCAGTCCAGCCCTGTCCGACCCGACCATGAAGCTAAGGAATAGCATTTATAGATAACCTATTTTGATGCTATAAAACTCATCTTAAAGTGTGTATTTCGATCAGGCATATATCTAAAAGTGAGACTTTTTTGTAATTACTTAGAAACTCCTCACAGTTTCTTTAAACAATGCTAATCTGGTACTAAGGGGCCCCAAGTATGCCAAACTAATACCCTCACACTTCCAACATGACCACCAGCCTGCACTACTGACAAAATGCAGTACTGATCCATTTTCTCATGTAGTCAGTCACCATCTGAAAGTTGCAGCAAAAATCCAGAATGAAGATTATTCCAGTCTTCATTTGAACTGTTCTGTTCAGAGCTAAAGTGATGGCGTAGTCAATCAGCTTCAAAATGCAACTTGTTTTGCTCCCAGAAATGGTCTAACAAGTGGCCTCTCACACCAACCTGTCCTGTATCAATGTGGCCTTGTGACATTCAAAGTCACCAAAACCACCTCCAATCTGATCTTCGGTTAGAACATCAGCAGGGTGTTAAGACGTGTTGAATTGCTGCTATGTGATTGGCTAATGAGCTGTTTGCATTAATGGGCAGTTGAATGGATGTGCTCTTGCTGTCTTTATGCTCTCCTCTTTGTAGGTGCTGTTCGACTTATGGGTCAAAGTCCAGTACAGGTACTGTGGAGCACAGGCAGAACCTGGGTTCAGATCTTTTATGTTTGGATTCACAGTTAATGGCCGCCACAGTCATCAGATCTTAATCCAGTAGAGCATCTTCAAGATGAAGTGAAAGTTTGCATCATGGCTATGCAGCCAACAAATCTGCATTAGCTGCAAGATGCTGTTTGGTCAATAAATGATAGTTTCAGGTTGCTAAAGTGGGTGTGTGTAGAGGTGAATTTCACAAAGGTTTAGCTACTTGACACAAATATGATGAAGCAGATGAAACATGCATGATGAAACTTTCTTGAAACTTAACATCTTTAAAACAAAAGAGATCTGTGATTCTAGGTGCACTCCCCAAATTTCACAGAATAATATTGTCAATAGTCTGATGGTTGAAAATGTAACCAGCTACAAATATTTGAAAAATGATGACAAGCTGAAATTTGACTTAAATTCTGACATGTTGTGAAACAAGGGTCGGCAACACCTTCACTGTTTTAGGAAATTGGCTAAATCTCAAATGTTTACTGTTTTTACAGTAACACTCTCATTTCCTTGTCTGTTATCTCCTCGTATAGTAATCTCTGCATCAAGGAGAAGAATTTCCTTGGGAAAACTGTAAAGTTTAGATCTAAAGTAGCTGATATCTAATTGTATCCATCACATCTTTTACAAACAGGTGCTCTTCCATTCCCTTAGACGATGTTCACCCACGTAATTCTGAGTACAGGCTCCTTCTCACTGGCCACTAAAAACAGACACAAACACTCACTTGTTTCTGTCTTCATTTGAGAATTGAATGCTGCTGAGAGAAGGAAGTAATGAACATCTAGTTGTCGTTGCTGCTGTCATCCTAATCATCATTTATTGTCATGTATTGTTGCTCTTGCTTTGTGCGACCAGATCCTGGATTTTAGTATGATTTTAGCTCATTCTTTCCATTTTAGCATATACATTTTTATAAATTGTGTTTAATGTTAAGCATATTGCTCAACAATGTGTGCATGTTATGTTTTTACTGTAACTCCATACCTATAGGGGTGGGAGAAAAAATCGATTTACATAATTATAGGGGTTTTTTGTTTGACAATTTTTAAATCTATTTTTCTCATCAATTTTTTTTTTTCTCCAAATTTAAATACTCCATTTTGTCAATAAGCCACTTTTAGATGCAATCCAGGCTTTTGAAGAGAGAGTATAAACAGCTGGTTAAAAGATATTGCTGTATAAATCCTAAAAACGGACTCACATGTGATGTGTATTTTTCCTGATATAGTCTGTAGGCATTATCATTGTTCATCTTTTTCCCTGGTGTTAAAAAGGCTAACTAAAGATTGCAAAAATTGGTTATATTGTAGGATCACAATTTAAAATTAAATCAGCACCTCAAAAAATTGTAAAAAATCGAATCAGGAGAAAAGTGTATCGTCCCAGCCCTAACACCTATACCATATGCGTTTTTTCATGCCTCTCAATGCAACCCAACTTGCCCTATGGGACACTAATAAGATTGAATCTGAGTCTGAAAGAGGACTCATGGTCACCTGCTGCCACTGTAGTTTGACACTCTTCATCAATAAATCGATTCCTCACCACCTGTGTTCTGTAACACGGGCAGGAGTCTGAGTGAGCGGTCTGTTTGAGCCATAACTTACATGCCAAAGTTAATTACAC
The DNA here is from genome assembly GCA_036419115.1 of Scarus forsteni. Classification (NCBI taxonomy): domain Eukaryota; kingdom Metazoa; phylum Chordata; class Actinopteri; order Labriformes; family Labridae; genus Scarus; species Scarus forsteni. Next base: position 12,597,166 of record JAZDUH010000471.1, read on the forward strand.
TGAATTTTACCTGATGGTTTAAACAGTCTGAGATTCCAAGCTAAAATTTCATCTACAGATTGTTTGAAAAAAAAAATCCATTTGTATTAAGGATGAAAAATGTGTCAGTTTGCGTTCACAGATGCCTTCTGTGACTTAACGGCATTTTAAGGACAGCAGAGCATCTGTTAAAAGAAGTTAAGACATCTGTTGATAATTCAGTTGTGCTGTTAATGTTTTAGTGTCAGGCTAAAAGTTTAAACACTCTCTTTTGTATTATTCTGTTTCATAGACTTTGAAAGTGCATCCAGGGCTCAAGACAGGTGAGCATTTTCCACTGAGAGCGCTGAGGGCAGGATTACGATCTTGATAAATATGTGAGGAAACTTATTAATGTTTAATCAACCTTCCAGCAGTCTGTAAAAGAGACTCAGTCCTTTCGCTGAAAGAAAATCAGATGAGCTCAAACTTTCTCATAAAACAATCCAGTTTGCTCCATGCAGTGCAGATATACTATATGCAGACAGAGACAAAGTTATTTCATATATGTATATATATATATATATATATATATATATATATATGTATATATATATATATATATATATATATATATATATATATATATATATATATATATATATATATATATATATGTATTTGGCTAAATGGTAAATAGTCAGTTGTTCATCAGTACCTTCTATCACATTCTTGCCCTTTCATTCAACCTACAACCTGTTTATTACCAACTAAGAACACTGTAAGGCTGCCCTGTTGACCACACAACAAACTTTATCCATCTTAAATAACAAACTGTTGTTAATGTATCAGAAATATAAACTTTGTTATGATTGTAGTAGAATTTAAATATTGTAGATGCCTGTTGGCTACCATTAAACAGAAGCAGAAATGCCTTGGTACCTAATTTTGGACAGTTTCTGATTTTTAATGCTCGAAATTCACAAACACCCACAACTTTATATAGTGTTTGGGAATGAGTCAAACCTTTCAAAAGCATATCTTTCAGGTGATTGGATGACCGTTCTATCAATCACGCTCTGTTTTCTTTCTCGTAGTTCCCACCTCTTCTTGCCCCAAAGGCAGTGCCTTTTTTGGCCGCTCACAATCGTTGTAGATTGAAGCTTTACAAGATGGATCTACTGGATTAGAGACATTGAATCAGGTGGATCCAGATGCTAGCAAATCACTTAAGAGAGAGAAATGGGATGAGGAACACCAAAATTGATATTAGTATTCCCTCTTGACTTTATTTAAAAGGAGTTTTAGAAAACGAAAGTGTTAAAAGAATCAAGATGAAAGTTGAGCTCAATGTGAATTGTGTTATTAAGATCAGTAGAATAAATACAATCATGTAAAACAATTACAAACAGAGGTTACCAGGTTCAAAATCAGAATGGGTTTTTATGTATTTATTTATTTATTTTTAGTCTGACATTTGCCACGTCTGAAGAACCCTAATGCAAATGTCTGGAAACATGCACAAGCCTTCTGAGCAAATGGAGAATTAACTATCACTGTTTATCTACTAGTTTGTGTATAACTGCAGCGCTTATGCTTGATAAATCTTAATTTTCTTGTTTTCCAGCACGTATAAATACTATCGATAAGACATGAGGCTCAGACATCTTTTCTCTAAAATGTCATCCAGCTCATTGCTTGCCCCATGTCAGATAAAATTGGGTAATTTAATCTGACATGGTATATTTCACTATATGTTTAAAACTTAGTGCACTTTTCAGCTCATGTGGCATAATGTGCTTAAAGGAGTGTTTTGGCCCTTTTAGCCTTCCATATATTAACCATACACTGCATGTCCAGCCTTTCAGCAGCAGATGACTTTGAAAATGACGTTTTTAGAAATGATGTGCATACATCTGGAAGCCATTTTCTCCCATTTCTTTCCTGCATTATGAGCCACAGAGCTCTCAGGATGGTTGTGCACACAGCTCTGCACTTGAACCCTGAGCGTCTCTGCTGTTTTAGGCCACAACAAGAAAATGATTGACAGAGGGCAACACCTCTGCTCCCTGGAGCTCTGCATCGACCAGACAAACATACAGGCTCTAAAACCCTGTAAGTGGCTTTGACTGTGAAGTGGAGGCCTCTGCCCTCTGGGAGCTGCAGAGGTCAATGGGCTGTAGGGCTGGGAAATGTGGAGCAAAAATCTCATTTCCATATTATTCAGCTGAATGGTGATACACAATGTATATCTCAATGTTTTTTTCTGCTATGAAATTAATTATAGACGCAGAACCAGAGTCACGGCTGTAGCTACCAGTGAGGGCACTGAGGTCAAGGCCTTGAACTACTCACCAAAAAATGACATGTAATACCAAGATATTTCTTTTTATTAAGAACAATAAAAAAGACATACACAAACACATAACGTAACAACATTACAGCTCACATTGCACACAACACAAATGTGACAGTGGAAACTAGAAAGGCACTCAGAGAGCGCAGACCTCCACCCAAGAAACTCAGTTCCGGTGGTGTTTTTCTATAATCCAAGATGTTGTCCTGCATGAACACAACAAGTTTTGGGGAACATCCCTTAACAATTATAATGGAACAGAAACTCTCTCTCTCAAGGCCAAACAGTCATCTTATCAGACAATAGAGACTTTGTGAGGTCTGAGCTAAGACAAGGTCACTGGTCTAGCTTTGAATCAACGCCCCCACTGGTTGCCCCCCCAACCCCATGTACTCATCTCTGTTTGTTGTCTCATGTGTTGAGGTGTTTTTTTTCCAATCCCACACTGTGCTCCCCAGACAAGTGCCTAGTTTGGAATTGTCTTTTTTTTTTACCCCTCTCCTTTTCCTCTTGTTTTCTTTTCTGCAAGCACTTTGAGTTACATATGTTGCAGGAAAAGTGCCATATAAATAAAGTTTGATTGATTGATTGATTGATTAGATTTTAAATGAGTGCTGAATATCATCATTTTTTTTTTTTTAATATGGGACATTTGTACGTACAGACATATAAACGTATCACCACCAAAATCTAATTATTTCTGAGCTGGGCCATTACCAACATCACCTGAAAAAATTTCAGTGAAATCTGCTTGGTAGTTTTAGCACAATCTTGCAAGTAAACAAACAAACACACATGCACACAGACAGACAAAGGTATGCCTCCAAAAGCATAACCTCTTTGGTGGTGGTAATGAAAATAAACACCATCATAATGAAACAACTCATATTATTGTGAACTTTATCATCAGGCTTTGTAACTTAAAATAAGCAAAATGAAATTACATACTAGCTTTTCACTTCAATATGTGTTTTCTACCTTTCTAAATTGTTTTCATTGCTGTCCTTTGGCCTCACAGTACATCCCCATTGGGTAAAGTAACATTTTAAATAAATGTTATAAAGTAAAGTATATTCAAGGAATCAAAATCAGCAGTTTTAATCACCCAAAATCGAAGAGAAAAACCTGGCTGAAAATGTAGAGCTACTTTCCACTGGAAGGAGTCAGTTTAGGTAGTTTGGGCATCTGATTAGAATGCCTCTGGTCACCTTCATGTGGAGGTTTCCAGGAGGAGATCCCGGGGCAGAGCCAGAACTCACTGGAGTGATTATAAATTCCATCTGGCCTAGGAATGCCTTGGAATCCCTCAGGAGGAACAGGAAAATGTGGCAGGAGAAAGGGAAGTCTGGGCTGACCAGCTTGGCCTGCTGCCTCCATGACCTGGCCTTGGATAAGTGGTAGAAGATGCATGGATGGATGGATGGATGGATGGACAGTTTGTGTCTGTTAACAATCTTTGAAACACAGTAAATTTTAAAAAGCTCCTCTAACAGACATGAGAGTTAGAGACGGAGCCACTTAAATTTTCCCCAGTTCCCATTAGGGATGTATATTGTTAAGATTTTATCAATACCGATACAGATACAGATACTCCTTGTCAGTTTCAATACTCATCGATACTCTTATCTATACTACAACATGTAATTTTGTATAAAAAATAAAGACTTTAAAAGATATTAAAAGATTCAACCTTTTTTATTACCACAAGGTAATAATAAAGCTCAACAGAATGCAATACAAATGCTTCTCAGAGGCAAAAAGAAAGCTAAGGAGATGGCAAAAGTCCTTCATGCCGCCCAACAGACTGCATGTTCAGACAGACCCATATGTCTTGTGGTGCTAAAACTGATGCTGTAATGATGACTCCTAGGGCTCTCACTCTATATTTGATATTTGAATATAAGTTTTAATATGGGGATAAATATCGGTAACCAAATAGTAAATGAATAGTTGAATATAAAATATTGAGTGTAGCAGCACATCAGGGCGCCTGGAGCAGTGGACCATTTCATTCAACAGAGGGTGCTGTGAGCGCAGCTTGACCATCAGTCACATCCGGTGCTCTCTTGACCTCAGTAAACAAAGAGTTTGCTCTCCAAGCGGACATTAACAGCTCTGAATTATCTGAGGAGAGCTGTGCTGTCAGCTTTTCATCCAAATTATATGGCCGAGTGCAGCGGAGCTTTGTCAAGAGTTTAACCCCATGACTGTGTTGTTTTTGGCAGAGTCTCTACCGAAGGGGCGGATAATAGAGTCTCTGTCGGTGCTGCAGTCTTTAGTGTTAGCTGCTAACTCTACTCGTGTTGCTATAGCAATCAAACAGCCCGCAATCCCTTAGCTTTATACAATGCGCGCCCTCCACGTGTTTGGTGATGTTGCTAGTATTAAGCAAACTATCAAAACGTGATCAGTCAAGTCAAATCAAGTTTATTTATAGAGCACCTTCAAGAAGACGGCAGTCAATCAAAGTGCTGTACACAAATACATAAAAATAAATAAATAGATAGATAACAATAAAAACAATGAAAATAGAAAAACATTGTAACAAAACAGTAAAAGTACACAAACTAAAGTGCCTGTGATTTGTATGGGCTCATTTAGGAAATGCCAGGGAGAAGAAATGGGCCTCTAAGGAAGATTTCAAATCTCTATGGTCTTGGAGGTTCCATCAGTATCAGTCTGTTTGATGGGCTCATTAGTTCACTAACAGTGATTGTTATATTAATAATATATTTGCTTTTTTAAAGGGACTGTGAGGAGTTTCTAAGTAATTACAAAAAAAGTCTCACTTTTAGATATATGCCTGATCGAATTACACACTTTAAGATGAGTTTTATAGCATCAAAATAGGTTATCTATAAATGCTATTCCTTAGCCCTCCTGTCGGGTGGGACAGGGCTGGACTGGCCTGGATACTCAACTTCGGGAACAAGACAATTAAAACTAGAGCAAATTTGTATTATTCAGACACGTCTTAGAGCACCGGGCTGTAAGTAGCCATATAAAGCCGGCTACAAAACTTCCGGAGTTTTCCAAAAATTGCTTGTTGTCACACATCAAAAACTACCCCCACATAACTACAAAGAGATACATTACCTCGTCGCTTTGCATCCTGTAAGTTGTTGAAAAAAGAAGTTGTTAAGCAATGCAGAGTTCTGAGGAAGGTCCGAGCTGCATACATTAACACCACAATAGGGATATAACGGTTACCGGTAAAATGGTAAACCACGGTAAAATTTCCCACGATAATCATTACCATGTCCTATTAAAATTACTGTTATACCGTGTTTGATAACCACTTAACCATGTAAGAGGTTATTTGTTGTTCATTTTCAATTGTTTATAAAGAGAATCCTGTTTAAAGTTCAAATCTGTTGTTTTCTTTTCTTGTAATCACACACTGCTCACGCATTTATAACATAATAATAAAAAATACTTGCTAGAATTGTTTACTTTTATTTTTAATGAAAGAAGGGTAAAAAATTTACTCAAAGGGCATTTCTAGACACATTTATTGACAAAAAAGACAAAAATATACTTAAATTATAATATTAAAGGGGTTAAATGATTTTAATTTTGTGTTAAAGTACTTTTTGAGCATTTTGAGCACACTGCAACAATACCACGATAATAATGATAACCGTGATAATTTTGGTCACAATAACCGTGATACAAAATTTTCATATCGTTACATCCCTACACCACAACAAACGCACGCTTTGGCTTGGGTCTTGACTTTTGATGCATTCCAGTTGTAGTAAAAGTAGGAATTTCCGGGTTCTGTGTAGGAAACTGCAACTGGAAGATGAAATTTCCTACTGGGGACTTGGTAAATCCTCACCACCCCTGAGTTGACAATCCAGGATGGATGACCCCAGTGTAAACAGTTATTTAGCTCCTGTAATAATCAATTTATTTACACTTCTGACTCATGGATGTATTATAAGAACTGGATAGCGTGGCTCCGCCTTCCACCATGTAACGGATTTGAAGCCAAAATATCCCCAGTCAGGGCGCCGCCATTGTGCAGCCAGTAGAGAATTTGGGCCATAATCCGGACGCAGCTGTCGTAAACGGTCGCAACACTCCGCAGCATATGCCGCACACAATCATTGTGAAGCTGCCGTAAACCGCGGTTATTTTTAAAGTCTAATAACTAATAAAAAAGAAACTTTTCAGAAAAAAGAGGACTTGGTAAACACGCAGCCCAATAATACTTTTATATCCCCACAGCATACAGATGGGAGAAATATTTGTACGGGGTGTAATAATTTTTTGAAGTTTCACTTCGACCCGTCCAGATGAATGGGGGAGACGGAAATTTGACCTATACTGCAGCCAGTCACCAGGGGGAGCAGTTTTCTTGGAGGCTTCAATTTGAGCCCAGCGACATGGCGTCCATGTTTTTTACAGTCTATGTTCTGACTGGGGTGTGTCGCTCTAGATCAGCTGTATACATAGTACTGCTAGACTTATATTTACAAAAATGCTGCCATAGTGATAATCACATTCTTCATGTGATATTTGTGAACAACAACGTAGGGCGTGCTAACAACAGCTAACGATAGCCTGGTAGATTGGCAGGTTTTTTTCCGACTTCAACTGGAACACCGATAAGTCGAAGATGATGTCACTCCCAGTTCCGAGGTTACTGGAACGCAGCATTATGACAGTCGCCACGTGTGCTCATGGGTAGCAAAGTCTTTATGTTGCCGGTAATAGATTCTTCTCATAGCACCTTTAACATAAAGTTAGTACAAGTTATTTGTGGAGGCGTGGTGGTGGAGCAGGTAGTGTACTTACCCTACAGCAAGACTGTCACTGGTTCAATCCTCGGGTCAGGCAGACAGAGTTTGCATGTTCTTCCCTGCACTCATGAGTTCTCTCCAGGTAACCTGGCTTCCTCCCACGGGTCAATAACATGCTCATTAGGTTGACTGATGACTCCAAATTGACATAAGTTATGAATATGAGAGTGAATGGTTATCCGTCTCTCCATTTGGCATTGTGATTGGATGGTGACGAGTTCAGGCTGTACCCTGCCTCTTACCCAATGACAGCTGGGTCAGGCCCCAGCCCCCCTCGATCCCTGCAGTGGAAAGTGGAGTAGATAATGAATGGATATAATTGCCCATGTAGCCTAAACACTGAAACAGATTTTCTTGTGGTAAATTGCAAACTACTGTCAGGGGTTCATTCTACAAACGATCTTCTTTCTGCTGTTCAAAAAAGGTGAACAATATTCTCTTCCCCTCAATTTAAATTAAAAGTACATCGGTATATCTTCAAACTTGATAAATAGCCCATCCGTAGCTGTCTGTCTCAGATGTTTAGTGATGTGTTTTTAATCCTTTTCTCCTAAACCATAAACATCATCCTCAGTGTTGTTTGTTATTAAGGATGTGTTGGAGCCAATAAAGCGTCTGCTCTCGCCGTGCTGTCAGAGGTCCAATCTCTCCATCTCGTCTTTGGCACACGATTGCTCTCAGCCTCCATCACTTTCTCTCACACACACAAACACACATTCACTCTTCCATTAGGAACCCAACACTACAAGGCTGTTTTGTCACTTTGTGCTCCATAGCAATCTAGCCCCAGGCTGTGATAGCTCTCTGACCAGAAGAGGGGGAGGTTACTCTCTCTCTCTGTCTCTCTCTCGCCCTCGATCTGTTGATTTTATTGTCTCCACCTTTAACAGCGTGAATCTTTGTACCTGACTCGATTTCACATCAGTGTGAATGATTTCCAGCAGACTGACTTTAATGGCTTTCAGGTATCATTTGCCTCCCGCAGCAGTGAGTCGCTCTGTTTTCTTTCTTGTTTATTGCTCAAATTTCTGAGCAGACAAACCACACAGGAGCTGTCTGACAAATGCATTTCTGACATCTCTTCAATTTAAGCCTGACAGTAAATAAGTCTTCATTTTTCTATTTTGGCTCATTATGTTTTGAAAATCTGGCTGAGTGTTTGCCCAGAAATGGCCAAATATAGATTTCAAGACTCTTCAACAACACTGAACCTTTATCAAGCCCGGCTCTCCGTGGATACTGTTAGATTAGACACACTCTGCTGTTGCTCCTTTTCATTTGAAGAAATAAAGGGCCCTATTTTTTTGCCCAAAGCATGTGGCACACCTCAGCTAATAGTGTGTTAGTCTGTATCCATTATTACGACACAGACACACACTCAAGACCTATGCTGGCACGCAAGCTGGACCTTTCAGTGTATTTCACAATGGATGGACAATCATTCTGTCAATCATATATGACCAGATAATGTAGCAGTCGGGCACTACTGCCAGGGCGTAAAGGACATAAAAATGAGCCACTTTGTAAAGCAAACCCTTGCCAAAACATTTCAGAAGTGAAGCATACTATGTATTTTCCATGAACAAGTTTGTAGTGCTGTGTATCATCTATGCTAATCTCTGTACAAACAGTAGCTTCCTCCTGCTGTTGTCTCACTTGTAGCTCCCATCTCTTCCACTTTAAAGGAAGCTGGAAGAGTTTAGAGAGATGAATTTGTCTTATTACATCCATTGTGCAACACGCTGATCAATCTGCACTTCAAGGTTACCCTGCAAAGCCACCTAGCGATGATACACTTGTCGTTTGGGCAAACATGGATATAACCCATCAGAGGGTCTGATCTCATTTACTTTATTTCATCAGGTGCCAACAACAATATTTTGCCATTACCACAAATGATTTCATTGTTTGTTCCTGATTTTAGTTTGCTCATTTAGTTCCTGTCTTTCTATTGTGCCACTAAACATGCAGGACACACAGAACACTGTATGAAGTATGTTGTTACCAAGATCAAAGTTATATTTCAGTAAGAATTCCTGCATCTTTAGAGACTGTCAAAAAGTGTTGTTTTAAAACATCATTAATTAGAAGCGCCGAAAGTAGAACATTTTGCCAAGACATTTCTGAAATTCAGCTGAGTTTTTTTTTTCTTTTTTTAATAACAACTCAGTTAACACATCTTGTAAATAGACCTGGATTCACATCTGTCTTCAGATCACCACCAAAAGTAAATCCCTTCTTCTTTGTGCTATGACCAATATTTCTCTGAAATTTCATGACAATATAGTTAATTGGTATCACAGGTATATCAACAAACTTTTAGGGAGAGATAATGGTTTCATCTCAAAACTGCTGATTTTCATTTAATTTGATTTCTGTGCCTTATCTCTGCTTAATGTATTTGCTGTATCTGATGTGTGCATAAAACACACAGGACAGACTGTATTATTTTCTGTGAGCACAACTGTAGGGAGCATGTATAAGTATGCTAACACGCATTTTCTGTTTTTCTGGTCTGGTGTGTATGTTAAACTGCCTGTGTGCTTGTCAATAGAGTCAAATCAAAGAAGGCATTTCACATAATAAATCTTTGATCAAATCTCTGTCAAAGAGGTCATTATTTGCCTTAAATCAGATTAGTGGATTTATTAAATTACAGCTGGGCTAGTGCACAGTCTCTCATGTTCAGAAATACCTCTAGATTTTACAGAGGACCCCTGAGATTCTCTGTTGCAGCTCCTGTCCCTTTAAGGCTTCCTTCATCACTTGGTGCCAAGTTGCCTGTGACTCTGCTTTTACTCTACAGTCTCTGGTCTAAACGGGTCTTGCTTCTCTGGGCCAATGGGCCTAAACTGACAATGAAACAATGGTATGGCATCACACTGGTTGGCATATTCAGGGGAACAAGGGAACAAGCTTCTGCTGACCCATAAACATGGGGAGATGGAGTAGTCCAGATGTTGTGGACTTTTTGTTTTGTTCATAGAAGTGCTCTTTCAGAGGAGACATGTTAAACACACTAAAGGGCATGTGAAACTCAGAAAGGCATGATGTAAGCCTTTAAAATCACCATGGCCACACCTTATAACCAGACAACAGCAATTCAATCAAAGTCACAGTTTCACCTAAATGCCCCAAGAGGACTTGGCATCATCAAAAAGTACCTGCAGCTATGTCTGGTAGGCTTGAGCCAAATCAGGGAGCCAACAAATGCGTAATACAGCATTTCCTCTGTTGTGTGCACACAGAGACTTCATGGTCATAAATGCCACCCTAAAGTTTTAACCAGTTGATTTTTATTTCATGACTGAACTTTAAGGGAACCACATTTCAGAAAGCGAAACCAAAGAGGGGTGATTAATGCTGTTAGACGCTTCACTGTCTCTGTGGAGCACTGAATAGACTCCTCCTAATCCTGCCATAAAATAAGAGAATATTGTGTTAACTCGAGCAGAAAAGTCCTGCCTTTAACCAACATTACTGCCTGAACTCTGATTAAAAGCAACAGCTGACAGTGACCCTGACTCCATCGTTCAATAACAATAACAAGCCAGTGTTTGTTCATTAGTGCTCATTTATGAAGGAAGTTGTGCTCTTTATTTTACAAACAGCCCCTTTTTCCCTTCATACATTGGTAGATTTTCATCCTGGGGTGTGATTAAGGGGGAGGATTCTCCACATGATGTAGGTAAACATCACAAAACTGACAATTTGGTCATGACTATGTTAATTGGTTTAGACAGTGTCTCCAAAGTACTCTTAACTCATTTATAGTCAAGTTTTCCTGCAGTTTTTATGGGATGTAAACAAATTGTTTTGGTCTCATTTTGCCAGCCTTCAACCCTCTCTGGTTTTGATGCCCAACAAGGAACTTTTAACCAACACGATGCACTAGATGGAGCATTAAACATGTTAGTAATATTAGTGTAGTCCAACTTGGCAACATCCCATTGAAAGTGATTAGGAAATGGGAGAACCTTAAATTCTCTCTCTGATTTTTTGTCACATTTATTATGGGTCAGTCGGAGGCTTGAAGGCTTCTTGTTTCAGAACAAACAACACTCTTCTGCCTCTTTTGTCCTTAAAGGAACGCTGAGAAAAAAAGTTTTATCTTTTTTATTTGTTTCAGTTTAAAGCTTTGCAAGATGGATCTGTCTGAAGAAAATCCAGCTGCATTGCAAGGTTATCTTTCAACAGCCTTTAACAGACACATGATAAACACATATATTAAAGAGCATAACATTCACTTCTGAAAACAAACTCTTGCCAAAAACATGTTGGAAGTGGAGAAAAAATATTTTTGCTATAGAGAAGTTTGTTGTGAGTATACTGTAGTTTTCATCTAACAAAGATATTCAGTCCAGGTCTGATAAAGCTGTTAGCATCCATGCTCATCTCTTTACAAACAGTAGCGTCCTGCTGTCTTCTTGCTTGTAACCATCACCTCTTCCTGCTCTAAAGGGCGCTGATTGGATCGTGCTACTTTGGGACAGTTATTGTAGACTAGAGAAATCTGTCTGATTACAGATATCGAATCAGGCGGATCCAGCTGCTGTGCAAGGTTACATATATGCTTCTCTTTTCCCCTATCTGTTGTGACTCTGGTAATTGAAAGGTGGATTTCAAGTTCTTACTAACTGCACATGAAGCATTTTTCTATATCTACTACTTTTTAGTTGTATTTATGTAAACATAAGAGATTGACAGACTTGTGACTGTCCCTTAGAGCAGTGGTTGTCAACTAGTCTGGCTCTGAGACACGCCATTACTTCTTTATTTCAACCTATTACTCAAATCGAGGAGAATTTTCAACTGCTCAAATATGTTTAATAAAAATATGCTTCACATTGAAATTAAGATAGAACATCACAGTATGCCAACACAGCAAAAAGTTTAATGAGAAACCAAAATGAGCACCATGTGGCAATGGGAGTATGGGAAATATCCCCTTTTTACATTTAACAAGCTGTATTTTAATTAAAAACAAAAAGTGCATCTTGGGACACAAGGTTTGAAGACTAAATGTAGCAGTAGCTGCAATAATTCTGCCTCAGTGGATGCAGACTTAACAGTTCTTTTTTTGATAATATTCAATAAGTGGCTCTGAATAAGCCATTGATCATAGGGCTGTCGATTCAGCCTTTTTAACAGACTCCACAGAACTGCACAATGAAATTGAAAAAGTCCAACTTCTGAGCAGAGTTCCCACTCACTGAATATATAGCATAACAGGTATTATCACCACCTTTTAAGGAGTGTGAATAGACAGCATTCTACTGAGTAAAAAGTCCTCTTCAAAGTAAAAGCACAGGACATTTCTGACCATTTTTTTCCCAAGGAAAAGGCTCTTGGCCCACTGATAAAAGGTCTGTGACTCACTTTTGGGTCACATCCACCAGTTGAAAATCACTGCCTTAGAAACTTGAAGCTTGATTGGACTTAAACTTAAAGACTGGAGACTTGACTTGAAGTTGAAGGAAGTGGCTTGTGCTCATCCTGGCCCAAATCAAACAAAGCTTCCCTTTAAGGTACTGTATCTAGACTTTGTTTGATCTATTTCTGCTATTACCTCTGCCATAGAGGTTATGTTTTTGATGACGTATGTTTGTTTGCAAGATTATGCAAAAGCTTGAGATGTTGGTAATGGCCAAACTTAAAAATGATTGGATTTTTATGGTGATCCAGATAACCACCACTAGCAAAAAATAATCATCTTTGCTCAATAACTGTCTAATTAATAATGATATCAACAAAATTTTGAGGACTTTGAGGGTTTTCAGTAACCTGACAAGCCAGATGGACAGCTCCATACATCTACCACAGAAATATTTCACTAGTCCATCTGGGTAGGAGCCCTTTGATTTGTTTTCAGGGGCAAAACGTTAAAAAAACCCACAAGCTTGTGATTGGACAATCGTTTGGCTCGTCACATTCATCACAGACCAATCCACATCAAGCAGGGTTGCCTCCTATAATTCAGCATACATAGTGACTAATGTAGCGGCTCATGGCTAACAACAGTTAAAAACAGTTCATGGACGTTAGCCACAGCAGCTAACTTAGCCGCTAACAGCTAACGACAGTTTAAGACCGTTAGCGTTAGCCGTTTACTTAGCTGCTAACAGCTAACAACAGTTAATGACCGCTAGCTGTTAGCTGCTAACTTGACTGTTAACAGCTAACCGCCTTATACTATCATCTTACACTAAATTGTAGCACACAGATGATTCATTTAACACTTACATGTGACATGAACCTCGTCAAAGACAATCCCTACAAGTAAACTTCTGAGGAGGGCAGATTTTGCCAAGTTTCACTGAGTAGCCATGAGGACAATAGGCTAATCGACATGTCCGTTCTCAGCTTCCAGTTGTTGTCACGTCCCCATTCTGCTGCTCCTGCCTCTCTTCCCTGATTGGGCTGTTAAGAATTCAGCCGAGTGAATTTGTTGGACAACGGAGGCTGGCAAGACGGACCTGCAGGATTTCATAAACAGGCAGGTCTGTCTGCTCTGCAAGGCTAGGTTTTCAGGGTCAAGGAATCATAATATGATGGTAACGTCATCATGGGACTATTGCCTATACATGTAACAGCAATGTTTGAGCGGCCTTTGTGGAGGTTTGTGCTTGCTGATTTCTTTCTATAATGTTATGCTTGATTCTTAAGGACCCACTGAAAGCACTAATACAGGCATATTAAATCTAATTGATGTGATTTAGATACAAGCTGCTAGGAGATCAACATATTTGGCTCCACATTGAGCTCAATTAAATGTGCTTTAACAGCATGAAAGTAACAGCGATGATATTGCTGAAGTGATAATCCGATTAAAATGATGTGGAAAAAATAAAAAAAGACCAACTTGTTCTTTCCTTGCTTTATAAATTACTCAAACCCTCTCTGAACGTGCTGGTGTGTGTCATTACATCTCGCTTTGTGGAGCCAAACAGAGTTCAAACCCACAGACCGACGCGGAGATCCCAAAGATTATAAAATACTGAGTATGTCAGACCAAATTTAGCCTTATTTAGCCTCACGCTCCCAAGAGGAATTTTAACAGGCCTGAAGCTACTTAACAGAATCTAAAGCCAGTATGTCGGGGGAATTTACAAATAATTGCTTATAAATCTAATAAGCCTATTTAACCTTTTAGCTCCATGCAGGCTTCCTGTGACTACTGTGTACATGGTGGCATATATGCACATACATTCAGCCTGCGTGTGTGTGTGTGGTGTATTTAACTCCAGGCTCTTCACTCACACTCTCTTACTAAGCAACTACAGCTCCTCCAAGTAGGCCGAGCGCTGGCCCCGGGGCTGGGTTTTGGTTGCAGGCAGCAGGGAGCATGGTGCTGCGTACAGGGGGACCGGGTGTTCAGCTTTGTCAGGACCCATCAGTGTCCTTGCTCTACTTACTCGGTATCAACACTTAAGGGTGTGTGTTGTGTGTATTTGTGGGACAGAGAGAGAGAGAGAGAGAGAGGGCAATAGGGGGCAAGCAAAAGAACATGCTGCCATAAGGGTTTTGGTTGAGATGAGACACATTGTGTGCGTGTGTCGGTGTGTGTTGGTGATGGAAAACATTCTCATTCTGTTGGCTCTTTTATGCACTATATTCAGTGTGTTTGCGTGTGCGTGTGAGCCACACTGCTCCTGGGCCTTTTATTACAGTCTTGTTGGTTCAGTCGACTTAAAAGAAAGCAGAGGTCCGTCCGCTCCGTCTCATGCGTGTGTGTACGAGCCCCCACGTCTTTGAAAGCATGTTGGACATTTGTTGAGGAGTGACCTAAATCTGTCTGCCATCATTACCTAACAAGAAGATGGAGAGGAGAGCGAGTCTTGAATCAGCACACGCAAGCACACGTATGTATCTGTGCACAAATATAACACATGCACCCTGGCCCAAAGACAAACACACAGTCCAGAGAGCATCACGCTGCGTACGCTGCAGAGGAACAGACTGGGGCATTGTGCTGCAGAAAGATAAATGTAATGTAATCAAATGATGCGGTTCAGTCTACATGCTGCCTTCTGCTTAAGGTCAAGAGATCAGAATAAATCAGGGAGTTATGGTCTATGTGCTGCTCCTACGGAGGAGTCATGTGCTATGTTATGTAAGAATCACTCTGTTTATCATAACATGAACCGATTAATGTAATGTTCTTATAAGTGAGTCATACCTATTCTGTTCTTAATATAACCATTTCCTGCTTAAGGGCTCATATTGTAGGTGTGATCTTATGAAGGAGTGTAAATGTGGATACACTCTTTTAAAAGGGTCACATTTAATATGTACTTATTAAAGGGACTGTGAGGAGTTTCTAAGTAATTACAAAAAAGTCTCACTTTTAGATATATGCCTGATCCAAAGACACACTTTAAGATGATTTTTGTAGCATCAAAATAGGTTATCTGTAAATGCTATTCCTTAGCCTTCCGGTCGGGTTGGACAGGGCTGGACTGGCCTGGATACTCAACTTTGGGAACAAGACAATTAAAACTAGAGCAAATTTATATTATTTAATTATTTATATTACACGTCTTAGAGCACCAGGCTGTAAGTAGCAATACATAGCTGGCTCTAAAACTACGATTCTAAGTTTTCCAATGATTGCTTGTTGTCACACATCAAAAACTACCGCTACGTAATTAGAAATAGTAACATTACCCCGTCGCTTTGCATCCTGTAAGGTGTTGACAAAAGAAGTTGTAAAGCAATGCAGAGTTCTGAGGAAGGTCCGAGCTGCATTCATTAGCATCACAACACTGTCACACGCTTTAGGCCTGGGTCACGTCTTTTGGTGCGTTCCAGTTGTCGTCAGAAGTAGAAATTTCTGAGCTCCGAGTAGGAAACTGCAACTGGAACGTCCCTGAAGTCGGAATTTCCCACTGGGAACTCGGTGAAACCTCGCCACCCCTGAGTTGACAATCCAAGATGGATGCCCCCAGTGTGAACAGTTATTTAGCTCCTGTAATAATCAATGTCTTTGCACTTCTGACTGGGGTGTGTTGCTATAGATCAGCTGTATACATAGTATTGTTAGACTTATATTTACAAAAATGCTGCCATAGTGATAATCACATTCTTCATGTGATGTTTGTGAACAACAACACAGGGCGTGCTAACAGCAGCTAACAATAGCCTGGTAGATCGGCATGTTTTTTTCCGACTTCAACTGGAACGCCGATAAGTCGGAGATGATGTCACTCCCAGTTCCAAAAGTTACTGGAATGCAGCATTACGACAGTCGCTGCGCGTGCTCATGGGTAGCAGAGTCTTAATGTCGCCGCAAATAGATTCTACTCATAGCACCTTTAATTACTCAAATTGTATTTTTCCTCTGAAAACTTTTTTCTTTACTTCTTCACGAGTCAGATTTTAGCTGTGATTTGTTTACAGAGTCATGTTTTTGTCGGGTACTACTCAAGTATGCATATTTCTGTTGTGTGCTTTTTTTATTTAAGCTGTGTGCAAGTTAAGGAGTCATATTTTTGTTGTACACTGGATAAGGAGTCATGTTGAGGTATCATTGTAATTGTGCGTTAAATTGTTATATTCCACTTGTATGATTGTTAAGGAGACATAAATTACTATTAAAGGAGTCTTATTTTGGCCTTTAATTTTTTAAGGAGTCATATGTTTGTTGTGTACCTGTTAAGGAGTCATTTTTTGAGTTATAATTTGGTGGTGCTATATGTTAAGGGGTCATATTTTAGTTGTGTTCTTCTCCAGGAGTCATATTTTGGCTGTGAATTTTTTTAAGAGTCAGGTTTTTGTGGTGTCCTTTACAAGTATGCATATGTCTGTTGCGTGCTTGTCATATTTAAACTGTGTACATGTTGAGGAGTCATATTTGGGGCCATCTTTTAATTGTGAAGTTGTTAAAGCATTATATTTTAGCTGTGCACTTGAATCTTAGTTATGTCCTTCCTGTAAGGAGTCATACTAAAGTAGTATTTTAATGAGTCATAATTCAGTCATGTAACCAGTGAGGGTTGATTTTTTCAAAGGAGTCATAGTTGTGTTCTTAAGATGGAGTCATATTTCAGTTACACACTTGCTGAGAGGTCAGATTTAAACTTAAAGAAGTTAAATTTTAGTCCACTTGAGAAGGAGTCATTACCCTTTTTGTACTTGTTTGTATGTCATGTTTCCTATTTCATTGCATATCATTGCACCTATTTAGACAATATGTATTTTAATTGTGTACGACAACGAGTCAATACTCAGTTTTGTTCAGAAAGTAGTAATTTTAGAAGTTTATTTATAAATCATTATATTAATACATTGTGCTATTCAGTTTCCGCTCTGTACTTGTTAGAAGGTGACATTCAAAGGCTTCCTCTTTGAGAAGCCAAATTTTTGTTGTGTCATTGTTTACTGATCATATTCAGTGGCTTAAGGGGTCTTAATTATGTCGTAGTTATACAATGGGGCTTTAGTTTAAGAGTGTAATAAGGACTGATGTCTCACATTTTGGTTCTTTTAAATGGGTAATTTATGTCTGTTGGGTCTTTTTTTAATGAACCATATTTCGGTGGTGTTATTTAAGATGTACTTAGACGTGTTCTTGTCAAGGAGTCGTAATATAGTGTTTACTTATCTATGATTTGTAGTTGTGTTTTTTTTTAAAGGAGTTGTGTTCTTTTAGTGTTTGTTTTGCTGAGTCATATTTTATATTTCAACAGTGTCATAGTCTAACAAGGACTTGTGAAGGAGCCATAGACTCTTGACTGGGGAAAGGGTCCCGCACCATTGATTAGGGGCCTATTTTATGTATTATGAGATTAGATTATTAGATTAGAGAGAACTGTATTAATCCCCTTGGAAGACTTCTTCAGGGAATTTAGGGTTCCAGTAGCAGTTTAGTATTACAGACAAAGAGATATAAACAATGATATAAAAATATGTTTATAATGTTACTATTATCATTATATAATTGTATGAATCTTATGATATACTGCACTATTATTTAACAATCAGGGATCCATTGATAATAAATCTAATTTCCAAGTCATTGTTATAAAGGAGACATGTTATGAGCAGGTCAAGTTTCACCTGTGCACCTTTAAGACGTTAGACTTTAATTGTCTATTTTAAAAAGACCTTTTCCTCCATTGATTTATGAAGAAGCCGTATTCATGTTGTGTTCTTACTCAGGGATCATATTTCCTATGTGCTTTTACGGAGGGGCTTTTTTGCTCTTATTGATGATTTAATATTTCCTTGTTTTCTTTTAAAGGAATCATATTTCTGATGTGCTACTGAGCGGCCATGGTTATATTATTCTTGTGAAGGAATTGTGTCTCTGATAAGTTATTACTTTGGCATCATGTTTCAGATGGGCTCCCATAAAAGGTTTTTAATAAGTAGTCATTTTTCAATGTTGGTCTTTTAAAGAGGTCATAGATTTATTGCATACATATATTTATACCTCTATGCCGGTGTTAGCCACGAGTGCAGGTATAATGTTACAGGTTTGTGCAGCTCTCCAGTCAGTAGCTGTGAACATATTATCTTAACAGTGCTTTAAGGGATTTTGTTTTAGGTAAAATATCTTGATTAAATCTTGATACAAGATCTCAGATAAAGGTCATACAGACTCACATTTTGATCTTGTGGATTTGTGTCAATCTGTAATGCATACTTAGACTCACCACAGACAGGGATGGAGACTCTGTCAGCAAATAAAAATATGTGTTTCATAATTTAAGGCTGTGGTATTTTATTGAACGCTGACCTCATGATGTATGATACCAGGTTAGTTACAGGTTATTTGTCTTTCTAGATGAATAAAAGGTCCCTTGAGAGTTTGGAATGACGAACATTTAACAGCTTTCTGGCAATTTTGCTCTCATGAGTATTATTTTCAAAAATATGTAATATTTAACACCTCAAAATAAGTGGAGATGAAGCATCACTGGATCTGAAAAAGGTGCTAATCCAACAAAGTCATATTTGGAGTCTTGTTTAGTGGTGTACTTGTTAAGGAGTCAGGTTATAGGTGTGTTCTTAAGAAGGAGGGATATTTTAGCTTCAAGCTGCTTGAGAAGACACATTTTTGTTGTGTTCTTGTTAAGGAGTCTAATTTTGGTAGAGTAGGTGTTAAGGGTTAATTTAAGTTAAGCATTTATTAAGGAGACATATTTTAGTTGTGCACTTTTATAAGGGGTTGCATTTATGTTTTGTAATTGTTAAGGAGGCATGTTTAACAGCATACTTTATAATCAGACTTAGTCATGTTTAGTTTGGGATCCTTTATAATAAAATCAAACTTGGCATTCTTGTATATAGGCAGTCATCCTACAACAATGATCTTCCCATAAGAAGTCAAATAAAAGTAGTGTGTTGATAAAGGGGTCATCATTCAGTCATGTATTTTTTGGGTGAAATGTATATGAAGGAGTCATGTTTTAGCTTTGTACCAAGGATTGAGTTCTATTTCAGTTACACATTTGTTGAGAATTTAGGTTTTAGTTGTGTACTTGTTTAGAGAATATGTATTTAAATTGTGTACAATAAAGGAGCCAATGCTCAGTTGTGTTTTGTTTATGAAGTAGTCATTGTTTAGTTGTTTTAGTTTAGTTTTCAGCTCTGTACTTGTTAGATCGGACAAAATATTTCTGCAGCAGTAAAATTCTGTGTCGATATGTTGAATAAAATATTACAGTAAGTGAGATATGGATATATGTATGTATGTATTATATGCATGGGAGGTTGATAGAGGGGAAGTCAGCACCACTATACTTCACTCACTGTGCTGTAAGTCTGTTGTTCATCTTCTCCAGGTTAATGTTTCTAAACTACACTGTACATTTCTCATTTTAATCCCATTTAGGATGCCCCCTTCCCTTTCTGCTTGACTGCCACCGTGTCCTTTACACTCCATGTTTGCCCATATACTCCGCGGTGCAGCATCACCCTCAGATCACCTGAGCCTCCACTCAGCTGTGTACCTTGTTACCCCTGCTGAGGAGGAGATCCGCTCCACAGCATCATTTATTCAGGATTACTGAAAAGTGGCCTGAGTGCTCACTGCTGTTGTGTGTGCAGGTGTGTGTATCTGTGTCTGTGTGTGTTTGTGTGAAAGGATAGACAGATTAAGGCTCTTTTATGGGTCAGCCCCACTGTTGCTCTCAGCTAATTATGGACTTAAAACACGTACTCGCCGTCGTACTCTCTCTCCCACTAACGCTCATACACACACCTTCTCTCCCTCCAACTGCACCGTGCTATCACCATGGTAACAGCAGATTGAGGGACTGTTTTTTCGCTGCGGCCATTGCTCAATTGTTATCTCTTTTTTTCTTCCTCTTGGTCCGTCTCTCCATTATTCCATCCTCCCACCCTGCTGTGCTTTCTCACGTGCACTCATTCATTGTCAGTGTGTGCACACATTCACACACACCGATGCACACACAAAGACAGTGCAGTTCTTCACACTCAATCTCACACTTTCCACCTCCTCCTCCTCCTCAGGCTCTCCTAACAAGGCTGGTGGTGTGACGTCCAAACTCTCCCCGCCCAGCATGGCTCTGTTCCTGTGGTTCCTGGGGGTGTGCGCGCTCACACTGGCCCACGTCGAGCCCTCCAGTCCAGGTAAGCCTCGCCCTGCTCAGGTCATATATGTGGAGTGTTTACGTGATGGTCATCTTTTATAAAATCCTTAAAAAGTCCCGTAGCCCATCACCAACAATTTCCACAAAGACAAAATGTAAGTCGATCAAGATCTGAGCAGCTTGATCGATTTCGACACAGGACTTCAACTTCATGCTGGAAATGTGAAATCAAGATTGACAGTCGTGTAAACAGTTTGATAGATTTTCAGTGACTAATTTGCTGTCATCGTTGATGTTTCTATGATATTTTTGTTTTGCTCTTACTGTACCAGTGACAACTACAGTAGAAGACATTTGATTTCTGTTTTGAAAATGTATGAAATACTCAATTATTTTCATTTTTTTGACATGGAAGCAACTGTAGTTCAGTAATTTAATGTCAAGCCTTGATATGTAGGTATCTTAACTGCAATTAGGATAAACAAAAATGCTTCTAAAATTTATTAACAACATAAGCCACACTCATGAGACATATGTTGCTGGTAGCCGGGAAAAGACATGCCAAGAATGGCTTCATACTGGGTAACTTAATTCCACATTTTTTGCATATGTATTTATGTATATACTAAAGATGTCCCAACTGTATTGGCACCTATCAGTATCGACCATTTTTTGTCAAAAAACAAACAAACAAACAAACAAGAACAAAAAGCTCGAACCTCCACCAAGGTAACTCACATATTGCTGTTACATTTATAAGGAATAGTTCTATGATAAAGTCACCATCATAATATGATTAGTTGACCCTGAAAACCCACACCTAGCACTAAGAATCATGTTAGTTAGATGGTTATTGAGAAAAAAAATTGTTCACTAATGACGGTTATCTGGATCACCACCAAAATGTAATCATTTTTAAGTTGGGCCATTACCAACAAATGTCATCAAAATATGTCCAGTAGTAATTGTGTAATCAAACAAACAACCAAACAAACAGACAAGGACTATGAGGAGGATTGCTTCCAGTCTATCATTCTATCAACAGATTTGAACATTTCTGCTTACATTTATTTGATATTTTAGCAGTACATCTCGACCATTTATATCCTGCATCATTCAGAAGCACCAAGGATAGTCAGGAGGGGAGTACAGGGACCTGATGGGGGCCTTTAGTGACTGGAGCAATAAGAAGTGCCTCCTGCTGAACACCTCCAAGTCCAAGGAGATGGTCATTGACTGTAGGAAGTCAAATCCCCCTTTCAGTCAGTCAGTCACAATCAGAGGGCAGGTCATTGAAGGGGTACACACCTACAAGTACTTAGGCATGCACCTTGACAACAAACAGGACTGGTCTATGAGCACATACCAGTTCAACATCACATTTAGAGGCTTAAGCTCTGGAGTGAATTAAGCGCACCACTGCGGTCAGTGTCCTCCTATTCTGCTTTCAAAAAGCATTTGAAGAAACTTCTGTTGCCAGCCTGATCCCTGTCCTCGTCCTTCTGATTGTGTGTTTCTTGCTTTTGCTGCGTCCTTCCTGAATTTTATACGTACTTTGTTATTGCTTCTTTGGTTTCTAGTGTTTTCGCTTGTTTTTCTCTTGTTTTGTTTTTGTTTTTTTTTTGACAAATGTTTAGCCTGCATGTCATGAGATTGTTATGAGCAGGTGTGGAACTCTGTACAAGCCTGCAGAGGCTTCGTTCCCGCCTTGCTCAGTTTTGCTCTTGTACTAAACTTGAGCTAAACAAATAAACTAAACTAAACATACACCCTAAAGGGGCAGAGCAAGATCTTCTTCCTCAGGATGTTCAGGTCTCTCAATGTGTGCAGTGAAGTGCTGCACATGTTCTATCAGTCAAGTTAAAGGAACACTACACCCAAACAACGATTTGGCCTCATTTTCTACTCACCCTCATGCTCAACAACACTGTGGAGTAGTTTTGGAACATCTAGGATGCAGCCGGAGATCTGGGGGTATACTTGCTGTCCACTGATATTGATATCATGACTTCGGTCAGAGCCCGAACAAACAGTGTCCTTAAAAGTCCACAAAAAGTCGGCAATATTCCTCCATACTGCTCGTGCGCTGTAATCCAAGTGTCCTGAGCGGTTATGTCCAACATTTACTCGAAACGACATCATTTAGCACATGTTTATAGCCTAAACAGTACTACTTCGCGTTTCTATGATACACTTACGGGTGCCTACGGGAACCGCGGCTGACCAAACCAAAGGAACGGGCACTCTGCAATAACTAGGAGCGTAGAACAAGAAACAAGAACACAAGAAATCCCACATTCTGCTGACCCCTCTTGTGTCTGTCCACAGCTCTGCCACAGCAGAATGTGTGATTGCTTGTTCTACGCTCCTAGTTATTGCAGAGTGCGCTGCCTTTGGTTTATCAGCCGCGTTCCCGTGAGGGCACCGTAAGAGTATCATAGAAATGCAAGTAGTACTGTTTAGACTATAAACATGTGCTAAATGATGTCGCTTTCGAGTAAATGGTGGACGCTACTCGCTCAGGACACTTGGATTACAGCGCACGAGCAGTATGGAGGAATATTGCCGACTTTTTGTGGACTTTTAAGGACACTGTTTGTTCGGGCTCTGACCGAAGTCATGATATCAATGTCAGTGGACAGCGAGGATACCCCCTGATCTCCGGCTGCATCCTAGATGTTCCAAACCTAACAGTGTTGTTGAGCATGAGGGTGAGTAGAAAATGAGGCCAAATCGTTGTTTGGGTGTAGTATTCCTTTAAGCTTATTTGTGAAGCACCTTTAAGAAGACAGCAGTAGATCAAAGTTCTGTACATAGGATACATTAAAAAGTAAATAATAATTAGTCAGTGGTCTCCAATGTTGTGTATGATGCTGCAGTCTGCTGGGAGGACTACATGACTGATAGGAACACCACAAGGCTGGTGAAGAAGGCTGGATCTTGGCTTGGCAGGAGTTTGGACTCACTTGGGATGGTGGTGTAGAGAGCCTGCACAGTGCAGGCCACCCTGGACAATAATAACCATCCCCTTCACAACATCCTGGAGAGACAGAGAAGCAGCAGCAGTGGGAGACTCATCTCACTGCAGCAGGACTGGGAGGTTCAGGAGATCCTTTGTTCGCACAGGCAGCAGACCAAACACCACCCTGAACAAAAGCAGTGGATCATGACCATGGCTACTGCTACTGCATACCCAAATTTCCACATAGGGATCAATAAAATATCTATCTATCTATTTATTGGCTGTAATATTGGCAGAGTGTACTAATAAGCCATGATGATTTACCTCAACACTCAATTCCCACTTATACTTAAAAATCAAAATGATCATATATTAATGAATAAAGTTGTTTTTCTTGCATCACATCTGTCCCAAACACAACTAGCCTGTCAATATGAAAGAACATGTCAATTAAAGGCTCAGACATGTCCGTCTTCAGCCTAAAACAAGCAGCCCTGGGGTTTAGTTTCTCTGTAAATGTAAGTTTGGAGGCAAAAAAAGAAGAGGCAAAGTCATCTTGGCCGAGAAATTCAGTGACCTACATAATCAAAAGCTCACCCAAACGTTTGATGTGTGCAGCTTGCCAAAGGGAGCGTTCAAGAAGCTGCCTGTAGCTCTCAGTTAATGAACGCTCAGTCATTCAGGACCACGGACAGTTACACTACACCGGCAGCATACTGATCACACCCACACGCTCGCTTGAAATGTGACTTTAATCCTGATACAAAAAAGAATCACCTTCTTATGTGTTGGATTCGATGCGAGCAGCTGGATTAAGGTGAATTTAGTGTGATTTTCTCACCTCTTCTTACATGGATTATAATTGGAGGCAGGTGATCTTACATGTAGAGTCCTGACACAGTGAGATCAAACCTTACAAATGAAAACAGAAAAGACAGATTATGTTTATGTTGAGTCTAACAGCTCCTGGTATAATTTTCCTCCCCTCTGACTCACAACACAAGATATTGTGATAAAACCACATCTCATGTCGCATGAAAGACTCTCAGTGGAGCTGCTGCGTGATTCATGTCAGTGATCACACTCAGTTTACACACATGTGAGTGTGGAGAATAAATAATTTTATTCTTTAGGTGTAAAGAAAGCAACAGATGTGCATGAGCCGAGAGGCGTCTAGTAGTGTTAAATAAAGAGCTTATGCAGGGGTGCTACAACCGAAATACCCTGAGCATCCATTTGAAGCTGGCAGGAGAGGGAACAGAAGTCACACAGGCTTCAGGCCTGAAGCGTTTCTACGCAGCACAGGTGTCTTTCCTATTTTACACCTGACACTCTCCTAATTTGGACAGCGTGAAGTGTGTTGTCTCAAAGTGTGTGGTGCACAGCAGTTTGGAGTGTATCAGTCTATATTGCAGAGAATGAATGATGTGCCTTGATTATGCATGAGTGTGTTTTGGGTGTAACATCAAATAAGTGAGAGACTACACTTATGCTGCGTTCAAACCGCAAGCGACCCAGCTACCAAAATCGCGTCGCCCACTGACGTAGTGTTGCGCGTCCATAAATACCTCATTTTGGTCACCGTTGCCATCGACCGTCACTCGGTGATGTCACGTCCGCTCGAGTTTCACCGCGATCATATCATATATCATGTAGTAGAATGTATAAGCGGACATTATTCCAGCTGTAACCTTTTCATTCACTTATCAACCACAAAACACTGCAGCTGATGCCCTGCGGCAGCATTATCTGTCAGTTTACTGCTGTCCGTCTAGGTGGAACTAATGTCCTCACTGACATTAGTTCCGCCTAGACGGAACTCATCTGCCCTGTAGTCCGGATGAATAACTGTCTGTCTCGGCTACCGTCACACGTACACACACCTCTGATTGGCTGATGCTGCACAGCCACACGACATCGCCTGAATCAACTTTTTTTAACTTTGACATTGCGTGACGAGTGAAGTGATCGTCTTGTATGTGGCTGTCGCATCGCCGGAGGGTTAGCCCCGCCCCATCGCGGCTGTACATTGACTTTGAATGGAGAGTGATTGCCGAGGTAGTACAAGGAGCGTCCGGTGTGAACGCAGCATTAGTCCCATTAAAAGGTGCTGGGTGGCTCATGCTTTGCTATTTACACAGCTGGTTCAGTTGTTCGGTCAAATTTTGGATGGATTATTTGATTCCTCTCCTTTTATTGTGCCAATACTCTCAAAAAACCCCACAAACACTGAATGATAAACAGATGGAGCCGTCAAATTTTCTCCACTTTCCTCGACTGACTTTTGGCTTGACCGTGACCTGATATGGCCTAAAATATAATCCCTATTTTTTTTTCTACAACACCACTTCACGATATTAATCATTTTTTTCCACACTTAAATAACGTCCCAGTCACAAAAATGACTTGAATCAAGTTTTACCCTCATGTTGTCAAAACATGTTCCCAAAACACACTTCCCTTTCGTAGTGTGTCATAATATGAACATGTTGTTTGAACTAAGGCAGGTTTGTCTGCATAAACACTAAAGAATGAATTGTTTTCACACTATGTGAACTTGAAATACTCTGATAAATTTTTAATCTCATTTAAGAAACAACTACAAGCCCATTAAAGTGCTTGTGCAAAACTTGACGGGAGTCTGGCATCATGAAAACTGTAAAATTTTAGTTTTTATATTTTCAAACATTGTAACAACTTACGATTGCAGTAAGTCTAGAAAATCAGTCTAGATTTTTTATTTTCTGATGAAAATAATAAGAATTAATCAATTTAATCAATTAATTACCTGGCCCTAATCAGCCCTACTGGAAAATACTGCAGCCTGCCAACCCTCATGGCTGTAATGAGATCCTTTGCATTGTTACTTTGATTAGGGTATTTGTTATTTAAGGATATCGCCATCTCATGGGGACTCTGGAGAGTGTTTATGCTGGAATTAAGTCACACTCATGGAAAGGTGGGGAAAATTCCAGCTGGACATTGGCTGGTAATTGGCTGGTACTTGGTAGGCTTTTGGCTAGAGGGGGGAAAACTTAAGCAGCTGCATGTATGTTAAGGCTAACATTCAGGCTTTAGTTTTTATTGGTTTATCTCAGACCTGTTTACTGTTCATCAAATAACTTTGAGCTTAAGCAACTTATTTCTTCATTTCCCACACAACAATCCCTGGCTCTGTTTTGCATTGTGTGCACTTATTGTGATTGCAAAGGACACTGGAAAAAAAGGCACATAGTTTCTTGACTCTCTGATGCATTATAAACTTTGAATTGAGTTTCTCAACAAATGCTCCCATATTTAATGGTATATGTGTGCTGCTGTGTGTCTTGTGTGATTGAAACAAGCTCAAAAGTGTGTTTTGATTGACAGATGTGTGTTGATTTTTATGCATCCTCAAGCCACAGACTTTAGAACTAGTTTGAGGTGGTTTGGAGCACATGTTAAACATCTTGGGCACATGGTGTATGAATGTTACTTGAGCCAGAAGTAATATATAGACTGACAACCTCAAACTGCTGAGCACCACAAACTCAAGACAACACACTCAAAGCAGTCAAAATATGTCCCGTAGAGTTGACTAAGGAAAGCTTGTTACAGGTCAAAGCATGGTTTCTCACCAATAATGCTAACCAAGAGTTTATTGGGCCAACCGAACAAATCGGTTATTTCAAGAAGAAATGCCAGAGATTGTGAAATGGACTGCCCTGGGTACTTGGGTCAAAAAGTCATCAGTCCTTCAGTTTATGATGGATCATGTCTTTGTTTTTCCATCATGACTCTGGGCCCCAGAAGTGTTTCCCTTTCCCCTCCTTTATGGGTGGCTTTGACTAATCTTGCCATGCAGATGGATCAGTCTGATTCAATGTCTGTAATTGGGCTGATCCATCCTAACAAGCTCCAGTCTACAATGATTGTGTGTGAATCAGTCCTTTTAAAGCAGGAAGAAGTTGAAGCTACGAGCATGACAACAGGAGATGACTGCTTGTACAGAGATCAGCATAGATGCTAACAGCTTCTCATAAGCTTTTGATTTAGCAGTCATAAGCATATGTGGCAGTTACCAAATGTTGCTGTGGCTCTTTTTTTACAACTAAAATTACAATGATATAATGAAACAACACACATTTGACATTTGTTTTAATCATATAAAAGAGTTATTACAGATGTCTTTAGGCCATAAAGCATATTACTGCTCTAAATGTCTGTTGTCTTTTCACTGAATGTTCATGCTGGTATTACATATTTTTCATAATAAGCTGCAACAAAAACTGAATTCACATAAACAATGTTTTTTTCCTCTGTGTCCTGTTTAAAAATATTTCAGTATACCAAACAAACTCAATACATCTCTCCCAACCCTCCAACTGCTTGTTGTCTTAATACAAAGTCAGTATTGGCTGGTTTTTCACTATTTTTTTCTTCGCCTCCTCTTATGTCCCCCTCCCCACCCATTCCTCATAAACAGCAATGCCCCGGGCCGCTATGCCATTCGGCCTGCTGCGCAGAGAGCTGGCGTGTGAGGGTTACCCCATAGAGCTGCGCTGCCCAGGAAGTGACGTGGTCATGGTGGAGACGGCCAACTACGGACGCACTGATGACAAGATCTGTGACGCAGACCCCTTTCAGATGGAGAACACACAGTGTTACCTCCCCGATGCTCTCAAGATTATGGCCCAAAGGTGAGAATGTGTCACTGTGTGTGTTTAAGGGGCCGTGGCAGACTTTCTGATCCTCACAAGTATGGTTATACTCCCTCTGCAACAAAATATTTATACACTTCCTCTATATACAGTCTGCTCTATGTTCCACTGCCAGTCATCACCTATTTATCTTCACTTGAGAAAGACATGTTAGCAAGATTTACTCATAATCAGGGGTACGGTGTACATTTTAGGACATCCTCAGTCTCAGGAAAACCTCTGTCATTTCTCAGACCAAACGGCCTCAGGCTTCAAAATGAAAGCCATCAGACAAAATGCTGGAAAAACGGACTCAAATAAAAAACAGCGTCAGGTCGGAACAATATCATAATCATCGTAATATCATATATGTTAAATCGTCTTGAGACGGCATTCAGCTAAAAATCCCAGTCTCATGATGACTAGATGATGATAAGAATGCCAACGTTGACACTGTAGTATACTACTAAGTTTCCCATGATGCATTTCAAACCTCCGACGACAAAAATCAGAAGCACACCAGGCTATCAAATATCTCTGTTGATTTGCCACATTTGAAAGTTCAAAGAGCATTTCAGGCGAGAAAGTCACCACGTAGAATACCAAGTTGTGGTCATTTGAGCCACAAAACGTATTGATACAAATTTCATTTGGACATTTCGGACATTTCGGACATTCCGTTATGCGCGCCATTATCGAAGAAACTTCCGGTCGGCTCCAAAACAAGAGCCCAATTCACAATTTACAAAGCGTTAAAGACCTAAAAGGAGATAATGAAGGAGGCTTTTATTTTGAAATGGGAAGTTTGCTAGTGGCTGATTTTTAGCTGAATGCCGTCTCAAGACGACTTGACATTTATGATATTACAATGATTATGATATTGTTACGACCTGACGCTTTTTTTTATTTGAGTCCGTTTTTCCAGCATTTTGTCTGATGGCTTTCATTTTGAAGCCTGAGGCCGTTTGGTCTGACGGAGGTTTTTCTGAGACTGAGGATGTCCTAAAATGTACACCGTACAGGGGGGAATGAATTTAATCACATTTTTACCTTCATGACACAGATTTGTAAGAAATTTATTATTTTTTTTTCATTATTATCACCAAGGTCAAAGTCCATCCAAGCAAATAATGGCTGGTCTGCATAATGTATCACTTAATGTTTACAAGGAAGAAGTGGGAAAAGGCTGATACCGAGTGCTTCTAATTCAGAAAAAGGTGACATAGAGAGTTTTAACAGAGGAAACAAGAGGACAGGAAAGATCAGACACTGTACGTTAACAGTTACGAGTCATAAACTTTAATACAAGCCAGCCTCAAATAGAAAGTCTCTTTCATTTGGTACTCACTGTGATTTAGAAGGTAATATATTTTTGAAAGTAGAATACAAAATGAGAGAGAAGAAAGTGGGGGAGTAACGTATGTAAAAAATGAGTTTTTAAGAGGAGGATTATTTTTATCTATTTGTTCTTTTATTCTGTTTTTCTATTTGTAGCTCTGTCTATTGTTCTGTTGTTTTAATCTATCTATCTATCTATCTATCTATCTATCTATCTATCTATCTATCTATCTATCTATCTATCTATCTATCTATCTATCTATCTATCTATCTATCTATCTATCTATCTATCTATCTATCTATCGACCTGAACAGATTTAGAGAAGATCATGTGTGTGTGAGAGAGGTCCAGACCCTCATACTGTATATATCTGTGTATCATTTAGCACAGATGTAAATTATATTTGCTTTTCTTCGTGCTCCAAGTGTGTGCAAAATTTAGACACAGTCAAACCAATCAATAAGTATCTCCTGATGGTGCCTGCAGCATGTGTGAACTGTCGTACAACATACATGTCAGAGGAAACATGAGATGAAGCCGATGCTTCTGTTGTTGTGTTGTGTGTGTGTGTGTCTTTATGTGTGTGCAGTGAGCTCCTCAGCAGAGCGTTTGCGCTCGGCTGCACCATTAGCCGTGGACTCAGCAGTGTTTTCCTCGAAGAACTGATCAATATTCAGCGAGAGGGAGGGGGAAAGGAGACAAATGGAGCATCCTCTGCCTCTCCTTTCCTGTCTGTTAATCACTCTCCCTTCTGTCTTTGTTTCCTCACTCTGTCATCCGTCTGTCCATCCATCCATCCGTCTGCCGTCCTGCAGGTGTAACAACAGGACTCAGTGTGTGGTGGTCGCAGGGGTGGATGTCTTCCCAGACCCCTGTCCTGGAACATACAAGTACCTGGAGATCCAATATGAATGTGTCCCCTACAGTGAGTAGATGTTTATGTCATCACACACTTCAACACGTGCAGACCAAGGCTGCTAGTTTTTATATTTCTACGGTCTTTTTTGGTTTATTTAACTTTAATTATACTGTTTGCTTTTAGTTTTTAATTTGATTTTAATGACTGTTTGTCAGAAACTTTCTATTAAATACACAATAAACTAAAGCATGACTAACAGTACTGCCTGACAACATAGTACTTCAATGCAGTGGTGGGTTCAGAGGGGAATTTGTGGCATATTTTACCTTGACCTTGACCTTGTACCTCCAAATCGGCCAGGTTTATTCTTTTGGAAAAGAAGTAGTCTGAGTTTAAAGATCACTCCTCACATTTGATCATTTTCCCAAACGGTGAACATGAGAACCATTGCCTTGGTCATTCATGGGTCAGAGTATGTATCAGTCAAGCTTTATTTGTATAGTACTTTTCATACAAGACTTTGTCGCACAAAGTACTTTATATAGGAAATACAACAAATGAAATAAAAAGTAGAAAATTGCATAAAATGAAAATATAAGTCCCCCCTTTCCCCCTCAATCCACATTTAGTACACACACTCACTTACTCAAACACACAAAGAAAAAAAAGAAAACAGAAAACAGAATTAGAGGACTGAGGAAACGCTGTCTTGAATTAAAAATGAAAAAACACAGGAGCTAAGAGTAGATAAGAGTAGAGAAATTTGATTTAAAAATTGTCTAAAAGCAGTTCTGCAGCATTGTGTTCATAACAAAAGGGTTAGTTCAGGATTTTTGGAGTGGGGTTGTACAACAAACACAGCACTAACCTGATCATTAGCAACAGTAACAGGAATCAGCTCTGCATCTCTACAGAAACAGTAACCATTAAAGCTAGAGCTACATATTGCTGCACATGGGGCCACCCTCTCTGTGTAATTTTAAGAGTTTAGGTATATAAATATATAAATATTTTGACCTAATAAACATTTTGTTAGTTTAAAATATATATCTTTGTGGTCTTTGAAGTACAATCAGTCCCTATCACCACTGCTGCCAGCCACTTGGGTCAGTTGCGATATCTTTAATACTCCTATCTGTGGTTTTCATGTGTTGTGTTGCATCACTGGGCTTGACTCCTCATTTTTCAGGCACTAAATGTTGATTTAAAAATAGCTGATGGGTGGATTTCTTAAGTAGATCAAACACAAAGTCTAACCTGGTCAAATCGTCTAACCTGTTTCAATCCTATGTGTTAAGGTGGCTGCATTACCTGTTGTAGAGATATAAAGACAAACAAAATATCCTACTAGCCTTGACACACTCTCCCCCCCTCACATTTTCTAAAGCTGATAACATTCTTTGAGCTGAATGACACGCTGTGCAGGACCTGATGTTGGCCCCAGGCTTCTAGTTGATGATCATAGCTCTATGCACAGCTGAACACAGGAAAGCTTCTATAGAGTCATCAGGTCTGATTGATAAAATGGAGGGAGCTGCTATGAGAACTGCAGGGCTGGAGGAACCTCTGTTACCTGTTATGAGCTCATGTCATCAAACAGGATGAGGGTAAGAGTGTGACTATGAAGAATCATTTCAGAGTATTTCAGGATCAGAGGATAGCAGCATCTTTTCTATCTCTGCAGTCTGCGACTCTCGTCATGCAGAGCCTCCCTGCTGTAATAATACTTGTATAGACCAGATTCAGTTTTACAAACAGTCAGAAAAAACATAGGAGCTGAATGAAAGCTTATTTTTAAAGTACATATACAGCTTATTCTGAAAGTGTATTGTATAAAGTCATGATTTTGATATTTACTTTACTTGATAAAAACACTTTGAATGCTCTTGGTTGAGGTTTATAATCGGAATAACACACTTACTTAACATTATTGTTCTGTGTCAGCAGGATGATTTTTAAACATCTGTTTCTTTAGCTAATCTTCATTTGAGGTGTAGGGATATTAATGTACTTGGCAAAATAAAAGCGAGTTGGTCAGTACGCTGCTGGCAGAAGGACACATTGGCTGTGCCTTGTAGTGAAGGGGTGCCAAAACAGAGCAGCTTGGCAGTAGACAGTGGACGTAAGAATAATGAATATAGAGTACAATCACCTTAACTGCTTTTTTTTTTGCTTGTTTTCATTTATAAACTTCAATTTACTCGGAGTAATGGTGACCCTATGTGCAGCAATATGGAGCCATGCGAACTATTCCAGTACAGATGCGGAGCTGATCTCTGTCACTGTGGCTAATGCTCAGGTTAATGCTGTGTACCTCAGACAACCCAAATCCTAAACTATCCCTTTGACTTTAAAACTTAATCCATTCACCTTTTAAGGAAAAGGTTTGAAGAAAATCCCCCAGAGTCCTCTTAAGATTTCACATCAAAACACAATGAATTAGTTCCATTGACATTTACGTTTGACCATTGATCACCCAGAATCTTGTCCACGCTCATATCTTAGTGAGGGTGAGCATTTGTAAAAAAAAAAATTTAAATATGCCCTTGTTTTTTAGTTTAGGAAGATGCTTTGGCAGATTTTAAAGGCAATCCCTCAAATGTTTGAAAGGAAACTTTAAGAAAAGGCATAAAAATGATATTAACCATTAACCTTTAGGATGAAGCTGGTGTATCCTTCAGTTACAGAGCAAATCTCTTCAAACCTTCTTGAGATGTTGTGTTACAAAGTGTGACAACCACAAGACATAATGTCTCTTATTGCAATAAGGACTAGACATTTTTTGATTATTATTTATTGAAGCTTTATTATTTATTGAAGCTTTATTTTTTGTTTTGTTTTCATTTAACAGAAATATTTGTTTTTAATTGTCATTAATTTCACCATATAAAGTTGAGTTATTTTGATTTTTCTAATGACATTAACCTTGATAAGGACATTTAATTTCATGTTAAATGTTAACATGTGCATGTGCATGCAAGACAAAAAATAAACCTTTTATGTCTCTGCGTTGCTATTTTAGGTTCAAGGTGTATATTTCCGTTATTAGAATCTCTGATGGTGATTTTTTCTGAGAGACTGATGATAGAAAAGTTCTTTTTTCTCAGGGAGTGTGTGTGTCTTTGTGTGAATGTCTGTTAGGTGCAGAGCTGGGCACAGTGTAATGAAAATTGTACTCCATTAACTGTTAATCACTGAACAATGATTCAGCCATTTCATTAATCAATCAGTCAGTCTTTATTTGTAGAGCGTCAGTTTATAGTAAGTGTTATCTCAAGACACTTTACAACAGACAGGCTAAAGCCATACTCCTCATTTTATAGACACACATTTACACATTTAAACATATACAGTATGATATATAAAATACACATAAACACGTCTAAACATTTATGTATACATATATATATATATATATATATATATATATATATATATATATATATATATATATATGTACACATACAAACAAACTCAGCATGAATTCACCATGAGCACAGCACTAGGCCAGTCTATAGAGCAATGCACCAAAGGGGCCTTACAGTAACAGGGACACTTAAACAGACCACATTAGACTTTCAGTTTTTGCACACCTGTGATTATTGGGCAGATGCGCATAATATTTTGGAAAAGGGTGCATTCTTTTTGTCCTGTGCTTCTTGGCTAAAATAATAAAATGCATATAATTTAAGAATGATTCATATTTTATAATTAAACATAATAAAAAATATTAAATACTGCAATTCTATTATTTATAATGTATGATATTCAGGGTAAAAAATGTCAATATTTTAAGCAAACTTTTGTTATGTATGTTTGTATGTGTGTTTTAGCAATACAGGGATGGGAGATTTTCTAACAATTTCAATGCAGTTGTCAATTTGTTTACTGCTCTGGTCTTTATCATTACCCTCAACAATTCTTGTGGATATTCTGTGGAATCTGTGGAGTAAATTTTGACTTCATCGGTTTTTAGTGGCAACACTGTCAGACGCATGGCATACCTGATATCTACACCGTGTCACAACACGCCACATGCTGCTGTTCCTTCTTTGCTTGACACGAAGACTCAGGATGTTTTACAGTTTGTCAGTCTGTGTAAAATTAACCCATGACTTTGACCTTTTTTGTTCCCATAATCAGATCTTTTACTTCTTTCATACTTGGATTCCTGTGATAAGAGCACAAGGTCCTTAATTTGTGAGGCATGAAGAAAAAAGTTTCAGGGAATGGCTTAGCATATTGATTTTTTGACCAAGCTGTATATAATAATGATAAAAAAGTAAGATATTACTAAAACTGAACGTTAGACAGCTTAACAAAATGGAAAATTATTTATTTACTTATTTTAATGGTGCAAATAATTCCTTTACAAACATTACACCAACATTTGGACAAAGGAAATATTGGCAGTTGTGGGTTGCCTATTATTGGGCTTGTTCCCAAAGTGCAGCTGCTAAGTTGGGCTTGTTGTGTCCCCAAACCAAGGAAAGATCTGATGTGCACTCTACTACCAATATGAACTCAACTCAGAAGTTACTATTATGCCCCACTCCAAACACAAATATAACTTCTGCTGTAAAGAGGGGCAAAATTAATGTTTCCACCGATAAGAAATCCCCATAGCCAGAATTAAGTTTATTTTTAATGTAGCTATTTCTGTTTTCACCATAATAAAGCTGGAGAGCATCAACAAAAACCTTAGATAAAAGCCTGACTATGTCTGTTTTGTTACAAAAAGCAAGGTTAGACAGACTGTTCAGTGATAAAAGACTCAAATAAGAATAGCCCCTCACTTTACTTCTGTAACAAAAAGAAGGCTGTTGATCAAGTATTGCCCTTGTCACACATTCCTCTTTCTCATGGCAATTGTGGATGACTGTACATGATTGGCGAGGCTGGTTTGACCAACATGAGATGGGAAGAAATAACTATCTCTCTCCCAGACACACCCTGTAAATAAACCGTCAGTAATGCTTGTACAGCACGCCCTGCTTCATTTAGGGTAATACAACAATATGATGAGGATTCCATAAATTTCCATCCGTTCAAGCCCAGTTTGTGTCCTGTATGCTCCATTTGAGCCCAGTTGCTGGCGTCACCTTGAACGGGACACAGTTGGAGCACAATTGGATACACCCTTGTCAATCGTCCTCAGAAAGCTTCAGGATTTAGCCATGATCAGCCTGATTGAGCCCCTTACATGCCATGCCAATACAGTTTCCCTTAGGACAGCATTAAGCTTCTACACCATTATACTGAGAGAGGCGGTTGTTCATGATGGTTTTAAACAGTTCAGAACTGTCAGGACCCTTCCCTGTTTCCCCGTCCACGACTATACAACGTTGATCCAGAACAAGTTGTGCATGCACCACGACCAAAGCACGTTTCATCAGGATTATGACAATCGTGCACAATTGCCATGAGAAACGGAAAAGTGTGACTGGGGTTTAAATTAAGAGCCAAATAAGCAAAAATGTCTGTGAAATTGAAATGTAATGTAGATAAAAATCAAAACATGCTTTATGTAGAATTCTCTTCAAAAAAAAAAAAGAAGAAGAGGAAGAAGTGCTGTCTCATGTTGGGAAAATAATAGCTGGAGGTTGTTTGTTTTAGGCTTGTTTTATCAACTTCATAGCT
The DNA here is from genome assembly GCA_036419115.1 of Scarus forsteni. Classification (NCBI taxonomy): domain Eukaryota; kingdom Metazoa; phylum Chordata; class Actinopteri; order Labriformes; family Labridae; genus Scarus; species Scarus forsteni. The sequence goes on from JAZDUH010000471.1 coordinate 12,633,326, forward strand.
TATTTCAGTAGAAAATATGCCAACACTGGCTGCTGCTCAGATGGACTAATGAAATATATTGCATGATCCATCTGATGTGTCAGGTTTGGATGTTTTTAATGCCTTCATTGATAATCAGCGTCAAACTAAACACTGATGATAACTGATTAACAGATTAATGGACCTGTGCCCAACTCTGGTGAAATGCAAACAGAAGATATTATTCTGAAAACCACAGTGAGAGAAACAGTAGGACATTTTGCATCTTGTTTGTTTCTTGTGTGTGTGCAGGCGGCAGAGCCCGCGTGCGCCATGCGAGTGCTCGCTTGTGTGTTTTCTTTTCCAGACTCACGCCACGGGAGTTGCTCTCTTTTCTCCACAGGAACCTGATTGAGGAAAGGAGAAAACAGGGGAGGGAGGGAGGGAGGGAGGGTGAGTGAGGAGGAGATGAGAGGAGAGGAAAGGAGGGGAGGAAAGGAAGGGGAGTTTGCGGGTCTTCTTTTGTACTTCACTTTTTTTTTTTCTTTTGTGAACTAAAATGTTTGTGGCGAGAATGAGTCTCAAAGTCTTTTTCTGTGCATTTCTTTCCTTTCTTTTTCTTCCTCCTCTCCTTCTCTCTGCCTGCCTTTCTTGCTTCTCTTTACTTCCCTTCTTTTCACCCTCTGACTTCTCTTTCTTTCTCTCCCTCTTTTTTTTCCTATGCTTGAGTAGAAGTGGACCAAAAAGGTAAAGACAATACATTGTAGCATCTTGATCTCTCCTTACCCCCCTCCGACCCCCTTCTCTTTTTCTCTCCTTCTCTTTCTCGCCATCTCTCTCTCTCTTCCTCCTACCCTAGGACGTTGTTTCGTAGTCATGCTGGATGTTGCCCCCTTTTTATTCATCCCCTACTCTTAATTTCCTCATCTTCTCCATCTCTTGTTGTTTGGATACCCCGTCTATTTATCCACTTTTATCCAGGTTTCTGCACTTTTCTCTCTTCTTCTCATCTTCCTCTCTTTGCTGCTGGTCAACACTCTGTCTCTTATTTCTCTTCCTCTACCTCTCTGAGCACACACAGACATGCTTCTCTTTTTATTTCACACTCTTTCTTCTCCATAGGTTGTTTTCAGTCACGTGATCCCCTCAGAGTGGGAGCAGGAAGTGAAAAGCAACAGTTGAAAATCAATGGGAACAGAGGAAAGTGATTGCTAAAGCTCCACCTGCACGCAGCAGGAGGCGTCAGAAAATTTTAGTTATAAGTGATTTTTCCCACAGCTTGACCATTATGCTCGGCATGGAGGCGATCAATATCACAAATTACTCAGTCCTGCAGAACCTCTGCTGCACAGAGAGCTGGGGTGGAGTGTAGTGATGGGTCTCGTTTTTTCTAATACCAATTCTTAATCGATTCTCTTGAAATGGTGTCCAAACCAAAGTTTTTTTAATGGAAAAAAGGTAATGATGTTTGCTTTTGTAGCAGTCCATGTAAGTATGCTCCTGTTGGCTCTGTTGCCCAATCTTTTAGCTTGAGGGCAATATTGGACAGCTTGTGGCGCAGAAAAAGCAGAGAAAAATCAGCATATTTGGCTCTTAGATGAGGAGAATTTCACCAAAATAAAGCACTGATGTCTGTGCTGTGGTTTGGTTTAGTAGATACTGCACATACCAGGATTCAAAGGTCTGAAATTATTCTCCTTTTCAGCAACTTTATACTATTTTTGGCTGTCCCAAGATCGTATGTTTAAAGTTCCTTGCCTAAAAGTCCTCTCAGATATTTAATATTTGGTATGCCCATAAACCCCTCAGTTTCATCCCTGTTCAGAACAGACTGTTTTAGTGTAACTCCTCATTACCTGTGTCTAAGCATTACCCTGTCGAGAAGTACATGTGGCTTTAACTTTCCAACACTGTGCTCTAGTGTTTACTGTAACAGCACAGATATACCAAGATATGTTTTTTCCAATGGAGCTATCTTCATGCTGAACAAATACCTTGTTCACGGATCGTGTCCCATCTGGGGGAAGTGGCATACCCCCTATGTATTTACAAGTAGAAGTTTAGTCAAGCACAAGTAACAGTAGTAATCTATGAAAATACTCCAGTACTGAGTATTTTGGGTATTTATTTGTGTAGTGCAAATGGGACAGCAGAGCCGCTTTAGATACTCCGCAGAACCCTCAAGCTCGCAGGCCTCTGGTGAAGGACCTGAGCTTAAAAGAGGGCACATGAGCGCCTACAATGGTGTATGGGGGGTTTCTTTTATAATGCAGTATAATGTGCAGGTTCCCATCATGGTGTAACGGCCCTGCTCGTCATCTCAAAGGAGGTTTCAGGCTCTTTCTGCTCCGAGGTTGTCAAACCAGACACATATTGTATATAATTTGATATGGTATTCATATAGGAGTTTGTGCTCTGTTGTTATCATATCAGGTTTGGTTGATATGATAAAAAGTTAACAAAAAATAAATTCACTTTGTATATCAAATAGTTAAAAAAAACACGTCCAACTGTTCTACTATGTTGATGTAATATGTATGCTCCATATTAGCAGTTATTTAAACTTTTCTTGGCAATATATATTTTACAAACCCCGGCCCAAACACACTTGCACCATGCACAAAGATTAACCAATACAGATACACCGTCAGTCACGCCCTTGACAACAAATCCTATATCAATAGAATTTATGTCTAATATTTTCTGCATAAACAGTCAAATCTGCTATGTAATCTACCATATGATAGCACTTCAAGATAGTCTGCTTTGCATTTGTATAACCTTGTTGTCATGGTAAGAACTTGAGGGCAGACAAAATGAAAATTCTGCTGCAGTTCTCCTTCAGGATCGGAGTTGGCTGTGGAGCAAGGGCAGAGCACAGCAAATAAAACACCATTTGAACTGGAGCATCATGAAAGTGAACTTAGCACTGGATGAATTTGGACATTTTTGTATCATAGAAAAACTTTTTTCTTAGAAAGCTTTGCTTAGTTTTCAGAATGTTTTGTTTTTCTCAGTTCTCAGGGGTTCAATGAAATGCAGTGAAGTGATGAATGCCACAGAAATGTATCAATTAAAGGGACATTTATGAAGTAGCTAAAACTACATATATTTCAAAAGACTCAAAAAATACAAAAACAAGAAAGCCTCCTCAAAATTTCACTAACTTGATTATATTTCTTATTCTTCTTTTTAGCAGAATGAAAGCATAGAGCCTTGAGCTTTAAAGCTTCAGGTCAGTAAATTACTTAATTCCACTGCAGTTTTGTTTGTGGTCAGATTTCCCAGATTTTTTGTTCATAACAACGATCACTTTGTTAGAGTAGGCAACCACAGAGCCAAAAATTCAAGCCTAAGAGACTACATGACTAAAACCAACTGCATTTAATGACCAGTGAGACAACACTGAAAGAAGAAGGGGCGGTACTGAAAACAACAAACACACAATGTCTTTACTCTCTTCAGAGCCCAGCACTTTTGCTGATCCACAAACTTCATGTCGAATGATTTTAGTTTGCTGTTATATGCAAACAGTCACTCACCATGTTGAATTTACTGTTCCTCTCCAACGTTTCTCTTTTTACAGCTGGTGGTTGCTCCTTTACTGTTTTTCAGAGATGACAAACTTTTTCTCTGTCTTGTAGCTCTCAAGGTACAAATCTGGGTTCATTTACTTATGTGATTGTTACACATCCAGAGCTCTCTATGCTCTGATTGGTCATAGTTTCTGATGTAGAGGATCAAATCACAGGAGGCAAACCTGCAAGGCTTTCTGTTGAAAGTCATCTCAGACTTGTCATGAACCAGATAAAGGACCCAAACGCAAGACTGGAGTCAAGGACGGTTCCAAAAACACAGTTTAATGACAGATCAGGTTCAGTACTAAGACTATCAGTCAGGTAAGACAGTGGTAGAACAGGATTAGAACAGACCTGGTAACAAGATCAGGAAAGAGTGCTAGAACTTGACAGTGAGGTACAACAAACTGGCAACGAGACAGGGAGAGACAAGGAGTTAAATACATGAGGTAAAGGGCTTTAATGAGACACAGGTGTGGGAAGGCACAATTAGGAGCAGCAGGGGCAGAAACAGAGACAGGAGTGAGTGAGTGCAAAATAAAACAGGAAACAAGAGACATCGAACAGAAGGGAAAAAGAAAAAGACAGATACCTAACCAACAGACTGGTAAGACTGGCCAGTTTTGTCTATCATTATGACACACTACACGAGACGGAGCAGCCTATTTTTGTAGCTTGTGGGGTCATGAACCACTCCAACTATTGGGTCAGGCCATAATTGTGCATTAGGCTAGAAGTCATGTCATTGTTTAGGTTGCTTTTTTATGCTAAAAGTCTGGCAGAAAGACAAATGAAGTAGCACATTTTGCACTGTATGCCTGAAATGTCCTCTCTCTTTAGATTTAGTAATACATATAAAACAACATCGCTGAATAACTGTTACCTTATTGGTCATTCACAAGCACTGTCTGACTCCAGATGAAGCTTTTGATTTCATTTTCTCTGCTGCTTCTTCCTTCATGTTTAATCTCTTTGTGACTGAAGAGTGGCCCTTTTTATACCAATTTTAGCAGGTGGCATGGCCATCAACAGCCAAAATTCAGTATTTTGAATGAGCTTCTTTATCCAGAAATCACTTCCTGCCCGCAAACTGAAGTTGTCCACAGTTGCGTGACATCATCTGAAAACAACCTATTTTCTGTTTTAACACACAAGCACTCTTTCTTTCTTTCTTCCTTCGTTTCTACCTTCCTTCCTTCATTCTCTCCTCATCCCTTCCCCTTTGTCCAATCATCCTCTTCATGCTTATTTTCCCTTTTCTTCCCCCTATAGGAAGAGCCCCTTATTTATCTCCATAGGAAAAATAAGACCAAATGTGTGTGGTTTTTTTTATCCGTCTGGATGTGTGCTTACCAAGCACTGCTAATGTGTGTGAGTGTGTGTGCATGCCTATTTGCATGCCAGTGTGAGACTGTTCAGTAAACCTGTGTGTCCATGCAGTTATTGACATGTGGGTGGACCAATCGTTGTGCTCGGCGTAAACTAACCTGCCCTCTCATTCACTTTAAGGCAAAATTTAGCCCCGCCTTCTGCGTCCCTGATTCTACCTCACACTCTTTTTCACTCTTTTTGCACTAACCCGCACACACGCACATACACACAGACAGAAGCACATAAACACACTCACACACCTTTCATTGCAGTGTCCCTGTTGTATTACTCACCACACACACACTAACAGTGTGTGATTTCAGCACTTTTACGTCTCTTTGCCTGCCTCTCGAGATCAGCACAGGTGTTTTAAATCCCTCTCTCTTTCTCTCTTCATTCTTTATTTTCTTCTTGCTACATCAAATGCATCTAATTCAACCATTTTCATGCATCCATCCGTTTTCTCCCCTCATCTGCCTCCTCTATCCTCTCACTCTCTACTCTCCGTCTCTGTTCTTCTGCTGCTTCTTCTCTTTTTCTCACATCCTGCTGTCGCCCCCTCCTTGCTCCCACCCTCCAGTTTTCGTGTGTCCCGGCTCTCTGCTCAGCATCCAGCCCGCCTCCTCTCTCCTGGAGGCAGAGCATCAGTCAGGGGCATGGTGTAAGGACCCACTACAGTCTGGTGACCGGCTCTACGTCATGCCGTGGACCCCATACAGGACTGAGGTGCTGTATGAGTACGCCTCATGGGACGACTACCGGCAGAACAGAGTCACCACAACCTACAAGTGAGCTTTTTCTTTCGCAGATAAAAAAACAATGCCAATGTAAATTTGGCTGTATGATAGAAGATAAGAACCCAAATGTCAATGCTGAAACCAAAAAAGTCCAAGGTTACACATTTGCTTATTTTAAACACATTTCTGTGCTCATCTCTTTAAAAAGTCTTCTCAGCGAGAGAGAATGGACTTTTCTCTTGGCATAAAAACATCAAAACATTTTTTTTTTTAACATACAACCTTTAACATTTAATATATTCTTTTGCTTGGGGTGCTGGTATGGCGGAGTGGTTAGCAACCATGCACGTCCCATGTACATGCTTCTGCCGGTCCAGGTTCGAATCCAGCCCAGTTTGTAGAGTGTCTCTCACCCCCTTGCACAAGTGTACCCACAATAAAGGCACAAAATGCCCCAATAAATAAATACCGTATTTAAAGTGCATTGCTGAGAGCTACATCCCCTTCTTAAAAAAAAAAAAAAAAATTTTCTTTTGCTAATCTGTGGGGTAACTGCTCTCCACTAGTCAACACAGTTGCAGAAAAAGCTGCATCTACAGCAGTGACTACACTTTTTCAATAATGGTTTCTATTTTTGGACCGAAGACCAAAGTTCCAAGTTACAAACACTACTAAAAGTCCCCCCTTAAGTTAGATTAAGACACCCCAGCTTCTCCATCCAAGTTCTGAGGTTAAAGAGTTTGTTAAAATCTTTTAAAGTGGAATTGCTAGAGGCCAATGGAACTGGTAAATATGAGTACCGGTAAAGGAACTTGTTAGCTTTGTTCCTTGGGCGAGAGGATATCCCTGGCTGGATGCTGCCTGATACATAGCAGCACATGGTGCCACCAAAAACCTTGCAATTAACCCACTGATAGGTTAAATTACGAAAAAAAGAAATGCAATAAAGGACTACGTATCATTCCACCAGCAAATCCTCTCATTAGACAACATCATAGGTAGTAGCCAAAATTTTTGTGAAAATGGGGCCATGAATGAAAGCAATGTGATTGCAGTAGTGCTGCGACATAAGGGACAAAATATAAGCCCCTTTACGGAAAAAAAGTCTCACCAGTAAATGTTGGAAGTGGTGTGAAGATATCTCTCTTTAGAAAAATTCTAAATTCAAAGACTTTTTGTTTGTATTTCTTTTACTAATAAAAAAAGATCTGATAAAACTGCTACTGAAGCTGTTAGCATCAATGCTAATTACTGTACAATAGGTCACTTCCTGCTTGTTGCTCCCTGATTGTCGTGCTGCTTTTGGCCACTCATAATATGATGATTTTTGCAAAGGTGGATCCAGCTGTTATGCAAGGTGCAGTCAATCAAAAAAAACACCTTTTTTTCTTCAAAAAGTTGTGACTTTTGAACAGAACCTAGGCCGCCCCAATTCATCTGGTTACTTTTGTCCCTTCAGAAGGACACAGAGAGCTCTACAAATGGACTGTGAAGACGAAATGGACAGGGCTTTGAGCTGGTATTGTAATTAGTTTAGACAAACAGGCTTGTCTTTTATCAAGGAAATATGATAAGGATGAGTAAAGACAGAGTTTGTTATTAGGTCAGAGGCTTAGCCTTTGGCTGTATCCTGGATCCTTGATAAGGACAAATCATTATTGATTGTGTCAGCCACTGCGATTGTGTCAGAATTTATTAAATGTATGAGCAGAGCGGAGACATCCAGCAGGAATGTAAAATCAAGGAAGTAAAGGCGGTAAAGAGATCCTGAAATAAAACAAGAGCACATAAATAACAGTAAAGTGCCAAGCTGGCCCGTCCTTTTAATATGACGGGCCAGCTCATAACTACCAAATACGAGACGCGCACTCCAACAGCCAGATATCTCATAATCTGTGGTACTGCACACAGCTTCCCCTTACATGCATTTTACGGTAGAATGGAGCTTGTAAAGTGATGGAGATTTTTGTATTGCACCACAAAATGTGTGATGCAGGAGATCCTTGCTACTGATTTCATGTGTGACACTGATTTTGGCTGTTAGAAAGAAAAATGGACCCCTGACAAAAAAATAAAGCCACCATTAGGTGTTGCTGGGGTGGAAGCAAAGGTCATTAAACAAACCATTTCAGATGTCGAGGTGAGCTTGCCGACTGCTTCAGATAAGTGAGGCAGCGTGCAGAGATCCAAAGTTGCTATAAACCCTGTGTTAAGTTGCCACCAGGGCAGGTAGTTTGAGGGTTTATCCCTGATACCGCACAGAAACGACTGTGGCTAATTTCCAGCCCTGGAGTTGATGCCATAGGTGGCTTTGCCAGTATTTTTTTAACCCGACACACCAGATGTGTGATATATTTCACTACTCAATCTGGGAAACAGCCTATAGAAAGTGTTTGGGAATGGGCGGGACCTTTCAACAGCGTATCCAGCAGGTGATTGGACAGTCAAATTCTGTCAGCAACAATCATTACTGACCAATCAGATTATGTAGTAAAATAAAAAAATAAATAAATTGTGAGCCACTTCATAGAACAAACTCAAAGTGTCAGAAGTGGAACAAAGCATCCTCTCAACCCAGAAATGTTTCCGTTGTTGGTGTTTGTTTCTTCTTTAATAAGGAAATACAGCCCAGATCTGGTAACACTGATACTGAAACTGTTAGCATATGCTAATATCTGAACCAGCAGTCACTTCCCACTGTAGTCCTGCTTCTGGCTCCTACCTCCTTCTGCTCTGTAGAACGCTGATTGGGCCTTACCACTTCAGGCTGATGACAATCACTGTAGGTCGCAGCTTGACAAGACAGATCTGTCTGATTACAGACATTTAATCAGGCAGATCAAGCTGCTGCACAAGTTTATAAATGTTGTTACTTCTTAAAAGCAGGAGATATTTGCACCTCCACCAAGGAGGTTGTGATTTTCCTATTTGTTTGTTCACAAACTGCTGCACAGATTTTGTCGGAATTTTCAGAAGATGTTGCTAATGGTCCAACATAAAAATGATTTGATTTTGTTGGTTAGTGACACACCCAACTATCTAACTAATAACGATATCAACGTGATTTTGAGTGCGATTTTCATGGTCAAGGAATCATATTATGATGGTAACTTTATCATAAAACTATTACTTATAGATGTAACAACAATGTGTGAGCTACCTTGGCAGTGTTGCGTGCTCTCTGAGTGCTATCTAGTTACATTTGTGCAGTATTTTAACCCCAAATCATATGAATTATTTTACCCTAACAACAACTCTAACAAGCTGTTTCTGACCAGCTCTACAGACATGTTGACCCTAAGAGACTGTCAAATAACAGATGTTCTTTGCATTCGCTACAAGCATACCTGCCTGCAAAGTGTTCAAATTATTTTTTCCATGTGTTTTCATGCCCAAACACAAACCAAGATAGTTAAAAAAATAAAAGTACTTGGTTACTGCTGTTCATGTAAACACACTCCAGGTTTTAATTGTCACTATTTATTCTGGTCTGTTCCATGGAAAGAGATCATTTACCATCAATCTTAACATGTATTACTGAATCCTTCCAATGCCAAGAGTAGACTGATCTAACCTAACTTTAAACCATTTGAAGATGCACAGATATCATATGGAAAATTTGTAATATTCATAAAAGAATTTAAGTAGTTTTCATCTCTCTCCATCGAAGTTCGATGGCTGACATGGTGAAAATATGATTATTTCCTCATTAAATTGTCTTCCTTTGTTCTAGGTTACCGAGCCGTGTTGACGGTACAGGCTTTGTGGTGTATGATGGTGCCGTGTTTTACAATAAAGAGAGAACACGCAACCTGGTTAAATACGACCTTCGGACACGCATCAAGAGTGGCGAGGCAGTGGTGGTCAACGCCAACTACCACGACACATCGCCTTACCGCTGGGGAGGGAAGTCAGACATCGATCTGGCGGTAGACGAGAACGGCCTCTGGGTGATCTACTCCACTGAAGCCAATAATGGACGAATCGTAGTCAGCCAGGTGCAGTGAGAGAAAAGACAACAGATCGATGAGAGGAAAGAGTAAGGTGGATTGATATTGAGCTTCTTCAGCTTTATGTCTTCTGTGTTACAGGTGAACCCTTACACACTGAGATTCGAGGGAACCTGGGCCACTGGCTTTGACAAGCGAGGAGCGAGTAATGCTTTCATGGCCTGTGGCGTGCTTTACGCTGTGCGCTCCGTTTTCCAGGATGATGAAGGGCAGGCAGAGGGCCGAGTAGGCAGCGACATGGTGGTCTACGCCTACGACACCAGCCGAGGACAAGAGCTGCCCATACAAATCCCGTTCCCTAACCCGTACCAGTACATCTCGTCCATAGACTACAACCCCAGGGACAACCAGCTGTATGTATGGAACAACTACTACGTGCTGAGATATCCGCTCCAGTTTACACCGCCTCCACCCACCAAAGGTTTGTGTTAATGATATTTATGCCCATGATGCTTTAACAGGTGGAGGCTGTCTAGCTGTGACATAATAAACATCAGGAAGTGAAGAACTGAGTGTGAAAGGGGCATTTAGTAGAAGAGGTGTTTTCTGCTACGAAAGCCCCTTTGAACTGAATTAAAAGAAATAAATGTTTTTATTTATTTGTTTATTTGGCAGGGACATTGCACTTGTACATAGTCACAAAAAACTATTTGCAGCTGATGCCATGGAAGTGGAGTTTATAGCCAAGGCTAATTCTCAACCTCTGTCACTGGTTGGGCCTTTCTACATTACATAAAACAAGAAATTACATCACATAAAAACATACGAAATTACAGTGAAACATTAATAAAATCTATTTAAAAAAACAAACAAAAAACTATTAAAAACTAATACTATTAAAAATTATAAATAAATAAATAGATAAATCCTTCTTCACATGCACACAGTATTCTTTAAAAATGGGCAGAGGACTGAGACTTAAGCCTGGCGGTGAAGATATTGAACTCAGTGATGGTCTTGAGCTCAGATGGTAACAAGCTCCACATCTTTGCACCACTATAAGAAAAAGAGGACTGACCAAATGAAGTTCTGCAGCGAGGAAGTATACAGTTCTTATGTAAGGAACCCTGTGTGGCTCTGCTACTGTTTTGTTTCTGGACCAGTGAACAAATAGGCTCTGGTGCGAGATCGTTAATACATTTGAATATTAATTTGAGAAAGCACAAGTTACTCAGACTTTCAATGCTCGGCAGCTGGTACTTCTCAAGAATCTTACAGTGGTGATAACAGATTGGCTTCTTGTCCATAATCTTTGTTGCCTGGTTTTTAAGGACATGGGACTTTTGAAGTGGTTTTATTTGTAGCATATGACTAAAACTAAACAGGCAGATAAGAGGAATTTGGTGGTTAATGATGAAGGAAATACAGCTGCTACAAGAAACTCCCGGGCTGTATTCAGATTTGGGTTTAAAATATGACAGCCCCATTATTATTCTACTGAAGGATTTGACTTAACCAAAATTAATAAGTTTCATGGAACCACTGAATGATACAAACATTCTGTAATAGCATGTTGGGGTTTTTCAGACTGGATCTGTGCCAAATTATGTCTACAAATTTAAAAACTAAGGGCCCATCTTGATGTTTTTATGCAAAATGTATGTAAAGTGCAGGGATTGGAAACTTTTTACGTGATTTTTTTTTTTACCTTAATATGCTCTTATGTGTTTTAAACTCGTCTCTTATAGAGCCCTTTCTTTAATGAGACAAAATATCAGCAGCATCAGGACTTTGCCAAAACAACTCTTCCCCTCAACCGCCCTGAATATACTGTACCTACCAGTCTGATGTCTTACTATTTTTCATTGCCAGTTTAAGCCCATTGACTTTGGTTAGCAAGCCTATTGCAGAGCAAACAATGTAGAATGGATGAAGAGTTGTTGATAACATGATGCAAGCAGTGCTGCAACAATTATTACAAAGAAACTTACTGAGCTCACACAGGGACAGAAGTCTTAAAGAGGCAGGTGCTCTAACAGAACATCTCAGACCGAGAGAGAATACAGCTGGATCAGGGGCACTAACTTGGTGAAAACTAGGTTTTTGAATATCACGAGTCGATTAGGACACAAAAAGAAATCTTACAGTCAAAAAACATAAATATAAAAACCCCAGTAAAGGCAACATATGGGCTCTTTAGTGCTAAACACAGCGGAACTAAACTCAAGGCAGCTCAACACCACATCCATTCAGATTACATGTTTTTAAATACATTCGAAGCAATAATCAACCATAAACAAGTATTTTTTTGACTGTGTGAATGTACAATATTTTTGACTCTTGACCAGCTGAGTAGAGAGATGTAGGGACAGGGCAGAGACGAACAGAGCAATATACAGATGGACAACAACAACTGTGACCATCGCTGTAATCTAATGACTTGACTTCCTGCTGTAAAAGATTAAAGTCTACAGAATACTTCCTTCCTCCTCAGGTCCTCTCTCCTCCCTGATGACGACTGTTCGCTCCTACACGGCCACCGTTGCCCTGACACCAGTGCGCCCGTCAGCCTCTCACCCAATTGGCGTCATCAACAGAGGGCCCTTTGACCAGCGACCCATCACAGCCATGGTCCCTCTGACCCCTCGTCCACCCCTGCGTGTCCCTTTGGCCCCTGGGAGTCCCGGTCAGGTGGGCGGATGCGAAGGGCGGGTGGCACGAGGGGTGCAGTGGCCACCAACCCTGAAGGGAGAGACCGTGGAGAGACCATGCCCTAAAGGGTCACTGGGTAGGTGTGGCACATGTGTGTGTGTGTATCTTGTTTCCCTTTGAAACGTGGTCAGATGTCCCCTCTTTGAACCTGCCGTCAGATCAGAGAGGAGAAAAAAGGTTTGGCTGTTGATGCGGTGGAGTTCATCAAGTCATGGTCTCGCTGTGCAGCTGTCTCCAGCCTGGCGCTCGCTCCGAGGAGAAGCTGTTATGCAGATTATGCAGATAAGCCTGCGGAGCATTTATCCCCGTCCTAATCATGTTGAATGGTTTGGACATGGTTTTAGCACAGAGGTGATGATAACAACGGGGAATAATCTAATATTTAATCATGTTTAGATCTGAAAATTGGTGTGGCTGTTTATGCTCAGAATTAATTTTCAGAGCTGGTGCGTGACAGCACCTCCAGTCTCATTTCAATAAAAGATTTTAATAAAACTTAATTAAACACATGAAACTTTCAGGTCAGGTAAGTAATATGCCACTGGTGCTTTTGCATTAGTGATTTTGACTCATGTTAGCTCACGACTAGTTGGTTTAATATTCTGTTAGTTTGTGCTACAGTTTTTACTTTTATAGTTCTGTATTGCTATCACTTAGGTAGATTTACATATAATGGACTTTCACAACATCACAGCCTGGTATTCTTGTCTGCTTTTTGAAGGGAGCAGGTGTCACATATATGATGTTCCACTTTTAAACCCATAATCATGAAGTCCAAAATGTCATCAATGTTCATATGCCAATTTTTGTTTTTGTTTTAAACAGAACTCACATGAGGACAGCCATTTGAGGACATTGATGGTCAATGTTTCATTCTGATCAGGCTTTTTTTTTACCATAATTGTTGAACTCTGCTAATAATGTCAGAAATGCACTGGGGCAGGCTTGTGCTCTCAGAGCACTTCTAGTTTAGTGTTAGAATATTTCATTTAGTTTTTGTTGTGATGCTTAAACCAGGGTTGGAAGAATGTAGGGCCCAAGACCCCTCCTTATCACTCAATGTGTCCCACAAATCAGTTGATCCTTTGGCTCATCACACTCATCACAGACCAATCCATATCAAATAGCACGGCTATGACGTAGCATACGTAGCAGCTAAATGTAGCAGCTAACGGCTAAATGTTGTTAGTGGCTAAGTGTTGTTAGCCGCTACAGCTAACAGCTGGTAACGGTTGTTTGCTCTTGTTAACCGTTAGCCGTAGCAGCTAACAGCCGTTAGCTTAACTACCTTAAGACGATCGATTCACATTTAATTATACCACACAGATGTATCATTTAACACTTATATATGACATGAACCTTGTCAAAGACAATCCCTACGTAGCAAACTTATGAGGAGAGAATATGTTTCACAGGAAGTGCAGGAAGTGCAGGAAGTGACTTGACAGGAAGTCAAGTCACTTCCCGTTGTCGTCAAGTCCACTGCTCCTGCAGCTCCCGCCTCTCTTCCCTGATTGGGCTGTTAAGCATTTAGCAGAGTGAAACCGTTTGACAATGAAGACTGGCAAGACCGATTTCAGAATCAGGCAGGTCTGTTAACTACATTATCTGATTGACCATAAAAGTATTTGATTAATGGAGCGGTCATCCAAACACATATGAGCTGTTGCCAAGACTATTGAAAGAGGTTAAACATTTCATGTGGTGTGTCAGATTATTGCTACATTAGAACCAGAAAATATATCATAACAAGAAGAATGTGTGAGTTTGAAGCATTTTTGACACAACTATTGCCAAATCATGAATACCACTTTATAGTGCAGTGTTAACATATATATTTTTAAATTCTGAGATCCACATCTCGATTAAAATCACAATCAAAATCTATCCACTTCTTCCTTGTACCATAACCAACAGTTATAAGAAATTTCCATGAAATTGATTGTGAACTTTTGGAGTGATGATGCTTACAGTCAGGCAGTCAGATCTCGCTTAGGCTTTGACCAAATTTGTCTAAATTACCATTTTCCCACCTGGTTCTGGCTGCATTTAGTTCCCCTTTCTCTGTCCTATCTTCATCTGTCTCTCTCTGTCCTCTGCTCTTCCTCCTTCTCTACCAATAACAAAAAAAGGGGTACAAGGGTAAATCAAAAATGACTGGAAAAATCAGAGGGACAATTCTGATTCATGTACTGTCAAACACAAGCTTTTTCTTTCTCTGACTGTGGCCATTGTCTGTCCATCTGTCTCTGCAGGTATCGCCTCCTACCAGTGCGTTCAGTCGCCTGTGGGCTGGAGCTCCAGAGGGCCTGACCTTTCAAACTGCACCTCCCCCTGGGTCAGCCAAATTGCTCAGAAGGTTAGTCATACATTTACAAACACACACAGACACACAAAGCACAAAGCACAAAACATACAAATGCCCTAAAGCCATAGAGAGCAGGTCTCTTAAATGTCAGAATATTTGACATTATAAACACCCCCGCTCACTCTAGATTAAGAGCGGAGAGAATGCAGCAAACATCGCCGGGGAGCTGGTCAACCTGACGCGTGGGCGGATCTATGCTGGTGATGTCAGCATGTCCGTTAAACTCATCGAGCAGCTATTGGACATCTTGGACTCCCAGCTCCAGGCCTTGCGACCAGCCAATAAAGAGTCAGCAGCCCGCAATTATAACAAGGTAAAGTGTTCCTGTCGCCGTGATGATGCTCTCGACCTTTTCTGGAAATAAAAAGAGAAATGCCAGCAGTGACGACTCTGACCGTAAATGTTTGTCTGACTTTACAGCTGCAGAAGAGAGAGCGCACCTGCAGAGCCTATGTACAGGTAAGACTCACAGACTGGCTGGTGAACAGGCAGGGAACAATGACTTGAGGCAGGCAGACAGACAGACATAAACATAGACAGATGAACAGAGGGACTGACAGCTTGACAGGAACAGAAATAATGGTTTTCAGACAGATGGATTGAAAACAGACATGCATGATGGTTGGGAAGAATAAACTCTTTGGTTCACTCCCTCTGGTGCAGGTTGAGACCACTGATAACTTGTTGGAATGGATGGATGGATGGATGGGTGGATGGATGGATGGAGGGATGATGCATTGATAGACTGATGCATAGGTAGATGGTTGAATGGATAAGCTGATAGATGGATAAATGCATGCATACAAAGATGGATGGTTAATAAACAGAGAAATAGATGCATGATAAGGCAAATTGATGGACAAAAATGGATGGATTGATGGATGAATAAAGAGATTGATGGTTGCAGGGATGAATGGATGGGTGAAAAGACTGATAAGTAAATTTGTGGACAGATGAATGAATGGAAAGATAGATGACTGGATGCTGTATAGATTGGTATGTAGATGGATGGATGTATTGATGGTTGAACGGTTTGACAAATAGTTGGATCGATGTATGAAAGTAAAAGTAGATGAATAAATTCATAGGTGGATGGGGGATAGATGAAGTAATATGATGGATTAAAAAATATATTGGTGGATGAGTGAAAATAATGAAAGCTGAAGGAAAGGATGGATGGATTGACGATGACTGATGGATGCAAGGATGGGTGAAGACTGAAAGACCTGTACATGGACATGCATAAATGGAAAAACAATTGTAGGATGGTTGAATGGACAGTTGAATGGATCTGTTGATGAATGGATGGATGGATGATTGGATAGTCCCTCGATAGGTGAAGAGACTGACAGAGGATTTAATGGAAAGATATTTGGTAGGATGGATGGACTGAAGAATTAATAGATGGGTGATAAATGTCTAGATGGATTAATAAAAAATGGTTCAAGAATGGGATGGATGGGCAATTAGATACATATGTGGATCCTTGGGTGGATGAATTAAGAATTGAACTGATGAATTGATGGATGAAAACACTGATGGACAGATGGATGGATGGATTAAATAATAAAGTGAAGGATGAATAGAAGAAGAGAGGGATAAATATAATGACTGTTAAATACAGTGTTGGATGAATGCATGCATGTATGCAAAAATGCACGAGTGGATGGGTGGCGTGATGGTTAAAAAGACGCGTATGTGGGTTGATTGATGGATGCAAAGATGAATGGGTGGGTAAAAAGACTGATAGGTCAAAGTATGGATGGATGAATGATTAGAAAGATTGTTGGTTTGCTAAAAAATGGATTGTTGGATGGATATATTGATGGACTGATGCAAAGATGGTTGTATGGCTGAATGGATGGATAAATATGTGAAGCAATAGACGAATACAGAAATGGTTGAATGAATACAGAGGGGAATGAAAAATGGATGAAGGGATTGTTGAATAAAGAGATGTGATGATGCAAAGATGAACAGATGGGTGAAAATACAGATGGATAGATGAATTAGTTGACAGATAGATGGTAAGATGGATGGATAGGTGGATGGGTGAATAGATCTAAGAATAAAGAGATTGATGGATACAAAGATGTTTGAATGAGTTTATGGATGATGCATGCATGTTTGTTAAAAAGAATGGGTGGATGGATAGATACAGTATCACTGAATACTTGGATTGATTAATGGATGCAACAGAAGATGAGTGGATGGATGAACAGTTAAATAGAAAGAAAAGATGGATGGTAGGATAGATGGATAAGTTAAATCAAGAGATGGATGGATAGATGGGCAGTGTATACCTTTTGGTTCCTAGTCAGATGAATTGATGGATAGATTGATGGGTAAATGGTTGAATTAATGGAGTCAAAGACCAATTACTTTTTGCTCTACCTTTCAGTGGCAGTAAAGACTGCTAATAACTTGTCAAAATAGATACACAGACAGACAGATAGACAGACAGATCGACAGATGGATTGATGGTTAGGCTCAAAGAATCGAGGCTGTTTCTTGTCCCTGTCAGGCTGTGGTTCAGACTGAAATCTGTTGGAATAGAAAGATTAAAGAGATTGACAGACAGACGTACAGATGGATGGACATTTGATTGATGGATTGAAAGAATAAAAACTTTTCCTTTTCCCGTCAGGCGGTGGTTCAGACTGTCGATAACCTCCTGGGTCCAGAGGCTCTGGTGTCCTGGGCCGACCTGAGCAGCAACGATCAGTCTCGCTCAGCATCACTGCTGTTAGATGCAGTAGAAAAAGGAGCGTTCCTATTGGCCAACAACCTTTATGAAGGCCGCTTCAGTGACAGGACACCGAATGTCGGTGCGTGCTGTCATCCGTCATCAGTGTTATTTCTCCACACTTTGTAAAACAAACACGTCAGTAAAGCTGTGTTTGCATGTGTCTGTGTGTCCGTCTGTCTGCAGATGTGGAGGTGTATGTACTGAACACTGAGGCAGACATACAGGACCTGACGTTCCCACACTCCTACGACAGCGACAGCATCCTGCAGATATCAGCACTGGCTCTGCAACAGTACAGCAACAACGGTCAGTAGACAAAACAAATCTGATGCAGAAGGACGTACAGTTCAGTCAGTACTATGACAAGTATTGTCCCTGTTCTTAAAGCACAGAAGGCCAGAGTCATGCCCTTTCACATTTGCAACCTTTAACATTTTTAAAACATCCAGGGATGACCTTCTCAGAAAATACTCTGAATCGCTCGCTTCAGTAATATTTTCTACAGTTTGATGGTCTATAGAGATGCGGTGATGGGAAAATATGAGGGTCTAGCAAGAATATTTTAGGGTAATGTCTAGGGGAAGGAATATAAGAGTGAGCCCCGTGTCAAAGTTGAAGCTTGATCACTTTAAACTGAGCCAAATCACCATTTAAACAGATTCTAACTCATGGCCTGTTTCAGCTCCAAAGGCTTCTCCCAACTCTCATGAACCAACCTAGAGAAGACGAGGACTACAGCAACCATCAAACATCCCACAAATTAGACCAATGGAGTGATTAATCAACAAAAAGAAATGAACATGAGCTACGAAGAAGTGGCAACTCAAACCAATATCAATTAAAATATCATCTTGCCTTAAACATAGAATGCAAATTGGCATTCTTTGCTCTGAGATCAGTCCTGACATGGTTCAGAATTGTGACTATACATTAGCTATAGAGACGGGTCATCACAAGTAGAGCTGGCTCCCATATGAGTATCTACAATATGTATATAAGCTGTCCCTCACTATCAGCTAGCACGTTAGTTCCCTGGATGCAGCAGAGGGAGCAATTTGGAATTAAGTGTCCTCCCCAAGGACACATTGGCAAGTGATAGCTAAAGCTCAAACCTACAATCTTATGATTACTGACTTACCGCAGTATTAGACAGCAACACTGACGCCATGCAATAATAATATGTGTTGTAAGTATTTACAATTTGAAACATGCGATTACTACTTTTGTCCTTTAAAACAACATCATGGTTTAAATTTAGGATGGACCTTGTCTTTGCAAATGCTTTGGGGCCCCTACATGACTTACCCCCCCCCCCCCATCCTCCCTTACATCTACACTCTGCAACTGATTTGCTCATGTGAGCCAATAGTCCTAAACAGACAATGAAAAAATGGTATGATGTCACACTGGTAGCGCTATTTCAGAGGGTCTGGGTAACTAGATGTTTTAGGTGGCTTTTTGTCATGTTCATAGAAGTGCACTATCACATGAAGGAGTCATAAACACAGCAGAGAACATATAAAACTCAAAAAAGCTTCAGACAAAGGGTCAAATACTACAATATTGTAATAAGCTAGAAAGCACTCGGAGATTGAAAACCTCTGCCAAGCTAGTTCACATAATGCTGTTACATCTATAAGCAATAGCTCCATGATAAAGTTACCATAATAATATGATTCCTTGACCCTGAAAGCCCACACCTAGCACTCAGAATAGTGTTGATATTGTTATGAGTTAGACGGTTATTTAGCAAAAATGATTGTTTAGTAATGTCGGTTATCTGGATCGCCACCAAAATCAATTTTAAGTTGGGTCGTTACCAACATCTCCTGAAAATTTCAGCAAAATCCATCCAGTAGTTTGTGCGTTATCTTGCTATCAACCAACCAAACAGACAAACAACCATACACTGGCCAAAACATAATGTCATTGACGTGGATAAAAGGGAAAGCATATTCAAATATTTCTGTGTCTCTCTCCTCTTTAGGCCAGGTGAAGCTGGTCCTCACTCTCTATAAGAACCTGGGCTCCTTCCTGACCACCCAAAACTCCACCCTGCGACTCGGCTTGGGACTCAGCCAGGGATCAGAGGTCAGGCGAAGGAGCCTGGTGGTCAACTCCCACATCATCTCTGCCTCCGTGCACAGAGGGTCCAACAGAGTTTACCTCTCTGAGCCGGTTATCTTCACCCTCAGGCACCTGCAGGTCCGTTTGGAATCTGTTCACCTCAGATTGAAAACATTATGTCCTCAACAATGTTTGAAATTCAGCGCCTGTCTCCTCTTTATTGGCTCTGATTCATGTTTGTTTCCACAGCTTGAGAACCACTTTGGCCCCAACTGCTCTTTCTGGAACGCGTCAGGGGTTTCTGGGAGCGGCAGGTGGTCTACGCAGGGCTGCCGTCTGTTGCACACCAACAACACACACACTACCTGTGCCTGCAACCACCTGTCTAGTTATGCAGTCCTCATGACGTACCAACAGCCGGCTGTAAGTAAACACACAGCTTAAAACATCATGAAACAGTGTTTAATCTCTTCTATTAGAGAGCAGGCACAGGGCAAACTAGGCAGTCAAATATGTGTTTGTTTTCTTTCAGCCCAAGTAAACAAAGATTCAGTTTCAGTGTTACCGCAGCACAGAGCAGCAAAACCTGAAGTTACAAATAATATATTTAAAAGGGAATAAAGATAACAAAAAATTGAAAGATATTAAAGGTAAATGCATTTGTTTAATTAGTAAAGTGTAAAGGACAAATTAAGACATCCTGTGCATTTAATATTTTAAGGATTGTTTGTGTTTTTTGAAGCGGGGCTGTGACAGGTAAATGGTATAAGCCTGACCATGTGCCACTGTGTCACAGCTCAGTTCTCTCTCTGCTCAGCAATCTCAAGAAACACGCTAATGATACATTGCTTTACATGGTGCTAAACTCTTCACATAATTAGAAGAATTGTGGGAGAAAACAAGCCAGAAAATCAGAGTGGGGTCATCACACACTACCAACACTTTGTTTACATCCGTTTAATTTTCCACTTACAAGCCGCTTTTATTAGGCATTATTTTGAGACACGGCACAGCCTATCGGTTAGCGAACACAAAAGTACAGGATAAAACCCACCCACTACACCAAAACATCATCCCACTATCTTCAGGGCGCAGGTGCAGATCGATCAAGTTTAGAAGGGCTCGCCTCAGGGTGCTGGTTTGGCGGGGTGGTTGGCAGCCAGGCGCCCCATGTATTTGCTTCTGCCGGTTCAGGTTCGAATCCTACCTGTGACCAGTTTGCAGAGTGTCTTCCCCTACTCTCTCACCCCCTTTCACAAGCCTATCCACTGTCTCTCTCCTATCAATAAAGGCACAAAAATGCCCAAAAAATACATTAAAAAAAAAAAAAAAGGAGGGCTCGCCTTGGGAAAAGCCTGATCCCTGCAGCCATAGCCGCCCTGAACAGCGGCCCTGCTGATCTGTCACTGTATTGTTATCATCGCTGTCTTTCTGTTATGTTGGCCGTATGCTGTTCACTGTTGTTGCTGTCTGTGAGTTTCTTTGTAATGTACAGTTAGTGGAAATTAATTTCCCTCTTGGGACCAATAAATCTAAATCTATGTGTCCTTCAGCCAGTAGTGCAAGCTAGTTGAACAAGAGGAAACAACCATTACCAAACATGATAAATTGATGTTTGCAATTTCCAACATTTATTTTGGACATTACAACTCCGGTTTCAAACTTCAGATGGCGAGTTTGTACCTGAAGTTTTACACCTCTAAATGTTCCCTCAAAAATGGTAAGACTTCAAAATTATGAATGTCTTACAGATAGAGCAGCTTGATTATGATAAAACTCATAATACTGAGAAGCATGATTTCTTGCTGATTTCAAAATATACACCACATGCTCTCACCACACCTTTGACAATATCATTTTTAATATTACAGATTGTGCTCAACTTAAAAAATATACTTGTAAAAACACAAAAACCTTAAAATAGAGCTAATAATAAAAATATTGAAAAAAGAAACCAAATAATATTTATAGCATTGGTGTCTTTAATCTTGATCACTCATTTTTCATACTTGTAAAAGGGAGTAATTGTAATCTTGATTGAAATTTGATTAACTGCCCAGCTCTACTAACAGCTGACCCCTTACATTTCAGCCTTGCATAATGTGGTGAATAAGAAGTAAATTCACATATTGTCGATCCTTTTAAAGGGACTATGAGGGGTTTCTAAGTAATTACAAAAAAGTCTCACTTTGAGAAATATGCCTGATCGAAATGCACACTTTAAGATGAGTTATATTGCATCAAAATAGGTTATCTATAAATGCGATTCCTTAGCTTCGTGGTCAGGCAGGGCTGGTCTGGCCTGGATACTCAACTTCGGGAACAAGACAATCAAAACTAGAGCAAATTTATATTATTCAGACACGTCTTAGAGCACCAGGCTGTAAGTAGCAATATACAGCCGGCTACAAAACTACAATACTAAGTTTTCCAAAAATTGCTTGTTGTCACACATCAAAAACTACCGCTACGCCACTAGAAAGAGATACATTACCTCATCACTTTGCATCCAGTAAGTTGTTGAAAAAAGAAGTTGTAAAGCAATGCAGAGTTCTGAGGAAGGTCCAAACTGCATTTATTAGCATCACAACAAACACACACTTTGGCTTGGGTCACGTCTTTTGGAGCATTCCAGCTGTAGTCAGAAGTAGGAACTTCCGAGTTCCGAGTAGGAAACTGCAACTAAAACGTCCCCCTGAAGTTGGAATTTCCTACTGGGAACTCGGTGAAACCTCGCCACCCCCGAGTTGACAATCGAAGATGGATGCCCCCAGTGTGAACAGTTATTTAACTCCTATAATAATCAATTTATTTGCACTTCTGACTGGGGTGTGTCGCTCTAGATCAGCTGTATATATAGTATTGTTAGACTTATATTTACAAAATGCTGCCTTAGTGATAATCACATTCTTCATACAACAACGCAGGGCGTGCTAACAACAGCTAACAATGGCCTGATAGATCGGTATGTTTTTTTCTGACTTCAACTGGAACGCTGATAAGTCGGAGGTGATGTCACTCCCAGTTCCCATGTTACTGGGACGCTGCGCGTGCTCATGGGTAGCAGAGTCTTAATGTCGCTGGTAATAGATTCTCCTCATAGCACCTTTAATTTAATATTTAGCAAGTTATTGTTCTGTTTTGTCATGGAGAAAAGGTCGTCAAGAAGCATTTCAGTCCTATTTTCTTCTTGACAAAATGAACACGATGAACAGAAAGAAAATGAGAACCCTGATTAGAGTTGGATCGTTTTCTAAAATACTAAACCAATAGTCATGCAGCAGTTTAACTTTGAGCTGAAATTTTGAGGCGATAAGATCGAGTACAAGATCAAACCTGGACTCCCCAGCTCCACCCTGAAGCACCCATTCTCTGCAGCACAGTCAAACTTCTCCCCCGTGCTCTAAAAAATTCTTGTTTAAAAGCCGACACAGAGGGGGTGATTACAGCTCGCTGTAAATGAGAGAGGGATTGATAAATGCTGCCGGCTGTTTTGTCCTGCCATGAAATTTAATTAAGGATTTCAGTGCAAGATGTTCTCTTTGTGCGGTGCGATTTCACTCATTTGAATGGATGTTATGTAACCCACACTGATACACACAACCAGAGGGAAGATGCTCGGGCTCTGCTGTATAATCAGCTGCACATGTTTTAACTTTCATGTCCTCTTATGATGAGATTAAATCTGTGTTTACTTTTATCTCTGTCTCAGTTTGGGGCGGGCGTGGAGGAGCTCCTCGTCTATGTGGTGTCCTGGGTGGGCATCTCTGTAGCTCTGGTGTGTTTGGCCACCTGCCTTACCACCCTGTGCTGCCAGGGGGCGCCATGGCACACTGACCACAGCACCATCCACTGCAATCTGTGGTCCAACCTGCTCATCACGGAGCTGCTGTTCCTCGTGGGAGCCAACAAGACCCAGTACACAGTGAGTGATTTGATGATAGAGAGAAGAAGAATGGAGACAAAGCTGAGAGGAAATGTTCAACAACAGATTTATCTGTTTTTAAAGTACTTAAGTGGTCTAAAGTATAGAACTAGAATGACTTTCAAGGTAATTTTACTGCTTCTTGCTTCTTAGCTTATCAAAATTTCACTCTTTTGCACATAAAAAAGCATTTTTCAGTCTATTCCACTGAAATTAAAAGGTAATTGATTAAAAATTGACTTCAAGTGCTGAGTGTTTTGGGCACAGTACACTTAGCACAATAGAAATGTCATCCAAATCCATTTAGAACTGATTGTTTTGTTTAAACCAAGATTTGGAAAGCTGCCCTATCAGGCAATGTACCAAATCCTATAAGAAAAATGTCTGAATTACCTTCTAAAATCTAAATGATTGGTTCTTTGGGCATTTCTGACCTGTCTTTCAAATGTTATCATTTTCCATTTGTTTGTTTTTTTGACCTATCTTTTGACAAACTAACAAACTGATACATTACCAGCCCTTATGGTGTTAAATAAACAGAAAACAAACTAATAAATTCCCCAATGATAACATGCGGTTGCACATCTAGCCTCTTTGGTTCACTTTGTTCCTATGTCCCCACATCTCCTATCAACTCTTTCACAGTTTCCTCATCCTCTACTCTCTGTTATCCTCGTATTTAGTAATTGATTGTTTGCTGTTGTCCTTTATAGGCTTCCTGTATCATGTGGGGACATTGAAATGTAGCATAGTGACCTGAATTAAATACAACACCCACCTTGACAGCTAAATTATTTTATAAAAACTTCTCTTCCTCTGTCTAAATCACCAGGTTGTTTGCTCCATCATCGCCGGCCTGCTGCACTTTTCTCTGCTCTCGTCGTTCTGCTGGTTATGTCTGGAGGGGGTGGAGCTTTACCTGCTGCAGAGGGAGGTGTTTGAGGGGCGCAGCTCCAGGAGGAAGTACTTCTACCTGTGTGGATACTCCATCCCTGGGCTGGTTGTGGCTGTGTCAGCTGCCATCGACTTCAGAGGCTACGGATCCAAGACTGCGTACGTTTGTTGATGTCTTTGTTATCTTTACGAGGTCAAGCCGGGAGATGTTAGCCGCAAATCATGTCTTGATATTAGCAAGAAAAATGGAGAGAACATAGTCTGTGCCTTCATATTATTGGCTGTATATGGTTTCAGATTACCAGAATCACCACTTTGATACAATCCCAGTCAAAATAAGAGTAGATTGAAACCTGTTTGATAAATGGGTACATGAATTTTAACATATGAAGTGCTTTTCTAATCTTATGATGACACGAAAGTCACATCCCACGTCACATTTGTGCATTCATACCAAATCATTCTCAGATGGTTCAGAGTTTATATGTTAGTTGTCCATCATTTTAACTTCCACCTTCTTGCCCTGAAATAGATACCATTCCAACAAAAGAAGAAGTCTTTTACAACCAGTATTGATTGTTGTTTTCAATTATTAGGATCAAATATTGCAGAAAATTCAAAAAACTCAACTTTTGAAGTTGCACAAAAATTGCCCTCGGAAATGTTACTGTCTGCATTGTTTTATTAACTAATGGTGCCAAGAATAACAGACATTGATCTTGAGCCCTGTCTGAATTGTACAAATTTGTTGGCAAAATTAAGAAGAGTAGTTTCCAAATATTGCAGATGTATTTTCAAACTTTGGATTGCCCGTAAGTTTTCTGCGTTTTTTTTTTTTATATATTACACAACAGCACATAGCTGAATGTCTTGGACATTTCTGTTTTGAGCCTTGGTGTTAAACAGTAACCACTGCTGTTTTGTTTTGATTTGTAACAAAAGTTATTTTCCAATAAGGTAAAAATTGATACATCATGATTTTTAATAATTGCAATAAAACACTGAAACACTTGAAAATGTATGTTTTGGTTGGTTAGATTTATGCTGCAACAACTTGGAGACAATTATTTGTGATGGGCTGGGTAATTAATTTTGCAGTGCGGCTGGATCCACCCGATTCAGTATTTACAATCAGGCAGATCCAGCTTCTCCACATATTCTACTCTTGTGAGCGTCCCACAGTGGGACATTCCAGTCAGAATCTTTTAGAGCAGAAAAAGGTGGTAGCCAGACAAAGGCAGGAGGTGACTGGTCACAAATACATTAGCATAGATGGTAACAGCTTTAGCAGCAGTTATATCAGATCTGGACCACACATCTTTCTTAAATAAAAAAACAATTAGCAACACTAAAAACGTATCTAAAGAAAGGACTTGTTTGCTCTACTTCTGACGTGTATTGGCCAGAGTTTAACTGACAAATTACACATTTATCTGGTTAAATAAAGGTTAAATAAAATAAAATAAATTATTTGATGGGCCTTTAATGAATGTGACTGACAGAACAATTCATCCATTCATCAAATCACTTGCTGGAAATGCTTTTTAAAGGCTCTGCCCATTCCAAAAACTTTTTTACTCTTTCCCAGATGGACTAGTGAAATATCAACGTGGTAAATCAGGTAATCATTCACACTCTGACTCTGGCTGGGGCAACCAATCAGATTTTAAGGATCGTCTGTGCCACCCCAGGCCGCCCATCTGGTCCGCCCATGCCTGCACTTTGATTGAGCATTTATTGATCCACCTTAAAACCAATCATTTTTGCTCTGCCCTCATGTTAACAGCTTACTTTGATTAAATATGTCTCTTCTTATCCGTGTGCAGATGCTGGCTGCGGACAGATAATTACTTCATCTGGAGTTTCCTGGGTCCTGTTGCTGTCATCATTACCGTGAGTGTTTTCTTTGATTTGCATAATAACATAATCTGAGTGAACTTTTGTTTATTGATGTTTTCTGTTGTTCTGACCTCAGTTAAACCTGGTTGTCTTGGTGATGACCTTACATAAGATGCACAGCACTGCTGCTTTAAAGCCAGACTCCAGTCGCCATGACAACCTGAGGTAAGGATAGTGATGCGTTGTGGTGATTATGTGTGTGAAGAGCTCTTTATGTGTCATTAGCTGCTGCTTCAGTTGTAAAGGCAGAACAATGACAGTCAGGTAGAGCCTGTATTTAAATTAAAATGAGCATGTGCTTCAAATGTAAAGAAAAAATCTATCACGCAGCATATCTCTGTCACTAATCCACTGGAGCAAGAAAGGAGGTTTGTAATGTCTAGTTCCTTGGGTGATCTATGCTTTAGTGCAAACTGGGCCAAAATGCATGTTTACCTCCGCCATGGAGGTTATGTTTTTCGGGAGAGTTTGTTTGTCTGTCTGTCTGTCCGTCTGTCCGTCCGTCTGTCTCTGAACAAAATAACTCAAAAAGTAATGGATGGATGGATTTGGATAAAATATTCAGCATGGGAAAAGGAAGAACTGATTCGATTTTGGTGTTGATCCGGATCAGTGTCTGGCCGCCATGGCGAAAAATGTGATTTGTAATTTGTGAATAACTACTGAACTAAAATAAATATCATCATGAATCCAGTTGCTAATGGTATGTTTTCATGGTCAAGGAATCTAAATATTTACATGAAATAAAGGTAGGACTAATATTTATGGTCAAAATGACAAATATGGCTGAGGACTGTGGTGCTGGCGGAGGTCTGCGCTCTCCAAGTGCTTTTCTAGTCTAATAATATTTTTGAATTGTCCTATTTCTGGTATTTTCTCCATTTGGTCTAATATTACTCAAAATGAGCAGCAATTAAGTCTAAAGATGCAACTGCTTCAATTTTTCTTTCCAGCCTGCCAAGTTTCATCCAATTACCAGCCAACTTCAGCTGCTGGGAGTGTGCCTAAACTTTTTGGAGGAATGCCTAAATTTTACCATAAACAAGGATACAAGGGCACAGGGAAGTTAATTGGTCATTATACCACATTGGTTGATTGATTGTGGAAAATAAAAATAAATTTATTAAACTTGGAGGAGTGCAGACGGGAAATGAAATAATCTCACAGCCCGAGGGATGAAGCTGCTCTGCAGTCTGGTGGCACAGCAAATACTTCTGTACCTTTTGCCTGGTGACTGCAGGATGAACAGGCTGTGGCTGGTGCTGGTGCTGTCCTCCAGAAACCTCCTGGTTCATTCCCGATATCACTGATGCTTGGTAGATGAGTTCCAATTATGTTTTTGCAGTATCACTCTTTTCAGAGTCTTCCTGTTCTGGACTGGGCACCACACCCAATACCACTTTGTGATGTTTCCAGTCAGGATGATTCAGTCTCACTTTTGTAGAAGCTTTAAAGAACTTGACATGGGAATTTTGCTTTCTAAAAATTCTTTAAGAAATACAGCTGAACTTTTTTAACCAGTCTTAAACATGCCCATTCAAGCAACTGAAGGGTTTCTCAAAAGTTACCACTTCCCTTATAAGAACACATCCAGTGGGCTTCAACTTTTGCAGTGTAAGCGTTGACCTGTGACTTCCTGTTTGGGATGTCATTGGCACGTCATTACAGTCAGGACTGTCCCGTGTCTCTCAGACACCGTTTATACAACAACACCATCACCAGAAATGTATATATGTATCTATGCATATATGTGTATCCACAAAATGAAGAGTTCTTGCTCTATTGTAAAGTGTCTTGAGATAACACTTGTTATGAATTGGCGCTATACAAATAAAGATTGATTGATTGATTGATTGATTGATTGATTGATTGATTGATTGAAATGGAAAGGTTTTTACTTTGCGTTTTTAGAAGCGCTCCATGTTCACACAGACACGATGTGAAGACGATGCACGTTCAAAGGGATTTGCAAGAATGACTGTTAACGCTGTAGAGTGCATGCCAGGCCAGTAGTTGTTGATGTAGATTTGAAGTGAACAGTGGCGTTACAACATGCATATGCTTTCCTGTAAGAAAAACTTTCACAAACAACAATGGGGAGTGGCCGCATAAAGATGCATGGGTTTCTTGTCTGGACAACAAATCTGGATATTTTTGCCTAAATAGCAAACCGAGCACAGTAAGCAGCACACGTTGCTTGGTAGACGGACGGAGCTGCTCTTGTTGTTGTTTCCAGGTGCATGTAACTTTCATCTGAAAAAACACCCTGTGCATGCGCCATGTGTCATCATTTTAAAGACACTGACTTCTGTTTAAACAAAGACGGATACCAAAACATTTTCAAAATGTTTCTCTCTGGACCCTGGTTTCAAAAGTTTGCAGATTCAGGCACTACGGGCATCATTCTCGTGTAAATGGAAAACGCAACAACAGGTCTCAGTTTTTGGTAGTCTGGACAGTCTGGACTGAATATTCTGTTCCAGTATTTTGTCAGATTTGTACAAATTTCTTGTCAGAATAAAAGTGACAGTTGAACTTGTGTGTGTCTGTTTGTCTGCAGGGCATGGGCAGTGGGCTCCCTGACACTGCTCTTCCTGCAGAGCGTCACCTGGTCCTCAGGTCTCATGTTCCTGACGGCTCCATCTCTTCTCCTGGCGTACCTCTTCTCCTCCCTGAACACCGCCCAGGCCCTCCTCATCACCATCCTGCACTGCACGCTCGCCAGAAAGGTCAGCACTCACAAGTGCAAAGGCAAGACTGTGTCTGTGAATCCCCCTCAGTGTCTGAAAGAGATTTGTTTCAATGTTTCCTGCAGGGTCAGAAGGATTATGGCCGCTGCTTGCGCCTCTCCCAGTGCTGCGTCACTTCCTCCTCCAGCTCTCCAGACTCGGTGAAAGGAGCCGCCCTGCGCTCCAACAGCCGCTACACCAGCAGCCAGAGCCGCAGAGCTACCGCTAACAGACAGGTACAGAGAGGCAGTCTATGTCAAGAGGGGCGACTACAAAGTTAGCATCACCATTATGTGATTGTTGCAGCAGAAAACCCCTGATTTAGCTGAGGTTTTCCAAAAAGTTGCAGCAAAAGTTGTAATGTTTGGAAACAATTTTTAATTCAATGAAATGACCCTCCAGGATTTCACAGGGTGATTTTTTTTGTATTAATTGTGCAAACTTGCCCAATGTTGGGGCAGGGTTTTTAAAGTAGTGTTGAAAGTTGCATTGTTTTAAGGCTTAATTTTGTTTCTTTAAACATTACCACAGTGATTGTGATCTGTGACCTGCAGCTTCTTCTGATTATAATGCTAAAGTAACAATTAAACAAAAAATATATAAAAGATATACCCTGATTTTGTCCAAAATAGTAGGCAGCATGCAGGCTTTCAACCCAAACTTTTTTCCTTTTTTCGTCTTTAGTCACCACCCCAATCAGAAAGATTAAGTCCGCTTCGCTCGTTCAACTCAACATTCTTGCAGTCTTTTTAGTTTTGACAGTTAATGTGTGACGTTTGTGCCTCACATCCTCACAACCAAAGACAAGACAGTCAGACTGTAGAGTAAGACCTCCTTGTCTTTGGTTGGATGATAAAACTAATCTGCGAGTCATTTTATGAAGCTTTAACTCTCATATCCAACAGAAACACTTTGTGGGCTAGCACTAATGTTAGCAATATTCAAGTTAACACACAAACTTATTAGGCATAAGTACATTCAGGGATTCTCTTCAAGCTAAAAAAAAAATCACCTTTTTACAGAACAAAATCAGAGTTTTAAATCTTTGTTTACCTTCTTGTGTACAGCTTCCCGATGTTACAGATTCCCCAGTTTTTTCAATATGAATAAAATGACTATGGGCTCAAATTAGTATATTAGTAATGAGTAAGTTGTATAACTCACTGTATGCCAGGAAAAAACCCAAAAAGATCTGATCTCTCTGGAATCATGAAAAGATCTTTTAGGAAAGATCCTTTGTTCCTTGATCAGTGTCCACGCCAAGATGTGGGTCAACCAGACAGTTTACAGCTTACCTCCTCATTTTTACTGTACGTGTTAACACTTTAATGCCATGTCACGTACGTCCACTGCTTTGATTATAAGTTCAGGCACTATTTTTCTTCCATTCCTGTGTTATTCAATGACAATCTGCCTCTCCTCCGTTTCCTCTATGCCACATCCTCCTTATATTAACTTCATTTATGACACCAAGAGAATATTTTGTCCCATATACCCACTATTTTTAACTTTACAGAGAAAATTACTGAACCATAAAGACAAGAAATATTTTCCTTCAGTTTTCCAAATATTATTTTATGCAATGTCTTCACTTGTTTATTTATTTGTATATTGTACTTTGAGTTATTGTGAGTTTATATGTTCTATTTTTGCTTGCTTGTGTTCTTTCTGGGCACACCAGCTTCCTCCCACAGACCAAAAACATGCTTATTAGCTTAACTGGTGACTCCAAGTTGCCCTTAGGTATGAGTGTGAATGGTTGTCTTTCTCTGTATGTGGCCCTGTGATTGGCTGGAAACCGGTTAAGGGTGCCCCCTACCTCTTGCCCAATGTCCAGTGTCAACCCTGAAAGGGTGGAACAGATAATGTATGGTTGAATGGATAATTACTTGGGTAACAACTTCACACTCTAATCTTTAAACCACGGCTGTGTATTTATCCAATCAACAAGTGTAAGCTGAAGTCTTATTTTGACAAAAAACTTTCATTTGGCCCCTTTGGTTGATGGATCCAGAAATTCAAACTTTAAAGATCAAGTACTTTAGAGATCCATAAAGTACTTGCCTATTTATTCATTATGTAGCTTGTGGGAGTTTGACTCGTCTAACCCATCAGAGCATCTTTATTTCTGCTTAAACTGAGACTAAGGATGTTTCCCACACCTTGTTAAATCTATTGCATGAATTATTGTTGCAGCTCTGAGGTAAAATGCGGTCCAACACAGTACTATCTAGGTGTACTAACACAGTGTCAGGTGAGTTTGTATCTGGGTGTGACATTTCCTCTAATTGGGCTCATCCAGACATGTTTTATAACACATGAAAAACAACCCTGTCCACATCTTTGCAGGTATTTTGTGTATCGTTCAGCAGCATATTAGCATTGGAGTCAGAGTTGAAAACATGTTCTCAGTGTTTTCTCCCACACTGATGCAGAATCTGTTCGAAAAACTCTTCAGCTCTGTCTGTAGATCTGTTTTTCTTCTCTCTGTCTGAGTCAGTCTGACCTTGAATGGATTTTTCTGCTCCAGAGTCGAATCAGGAGGATGTGGAACGACACCGTTCGCAGGCAGACTGAATCGTCTTTCATCGCGGCAGACGTTAACAACACCCCCACTCTTAACCGAGGTGAATTTATCTGCTGTGTTATTCTAAATCTCTCCGTGCTCCTCTGTTCTGTGAAGGTGTTTTATTCATTTTTCTCACGCCCCTTCCTCAGCTCCTTTGGGGAACCACTTCCTCACTAATCCAGTGCTGCAGACTCACACTGGAGCGTCTCCGTACGACACCATGCTGGCACAGGGATACAACCAGCCCTTCACCTCCACAGGTAACTTCACATCCAACTTTCTGCTGTCTGAATTATCTGTGCATGTTTTCATTTAATTTAATTTTTTATTTTTATTTCTTCAACTTTTATGTTTTGTGTTATCTCGACCGTAGTTAGTTTGCAATAACATCCAGATTTTACTTCTCTGTCCAGACTCTTGTGCTGCTACAATAAAAACAGGGACGTTATGTACTCAAGTAGTATAAAACAATCAAATTAGCAGCCAGTGAAGGTGCAGATGGCCTCATGGGGGCGTGCCCTGGTATTTTCTGACCCTGTACTTGAATATGATTGGCCATCCCAGGTCGCTCACTAAATATAAAATATGACTGTCAAAAAACTACATCTACGACTACTGTTATCGATAGAAACTACGTTAATAAATTAAATCCAGCTGTTTTAGCGAAACTAAAGCATATACTTCTACTTTTAATGATAAAAAAGTAAATAAATGATTTCTAACTGTTTTAACAGAACAACAAATTTACTGCTACAATTAATATGATAATAAAAATATATAAAGTCTAGCTGTTCCAGTTATTTGGTAATAATTCAACAACATCTACGGATACTATTAATTAAAAAAAAAAATCTAACTGTTTAAATAAAAGAACAATAGCATCTACTGCTGCAGTTAATATTAATAAATAAGAAAAATAATTATTGCAGTTGTTATAAATTTGCAACATATACTGTTAATATTATTTTTCCTTTATATTGTGAAACATATTGTGAAACAAATTAACAAAAAACATAAACATAACATAAAAACAAATCAACGTGTTACAACTGCAGCAGTTATGCTAACGGGATATGCAAATGCAGAAGCATAACCAATTTTATGTAGGAGGAAACAGTGGCGAAACCAATGACTCCAAGAAAGTGATTAAAATGTTGATCCACAGCAGAAGAGGAGTGGATTCCAAAAAACAAGTAAGAACTCACAATGTGCTTTGAAAAATAAGTTTTAATTTGATTTGATTTGATTTAAGATATACATTGATATCAAATTGATCCACTTTACAACATCACTCTAACAGAGTATTTCGTTGTCCTGGGAAATTAAGTCATCCTAGTTTTACGCTCATATCTGGCTCCATTTTCTAGAAAAATGTTCTTATGTCCATGATGAGGCTGGCTGGCTGTCTGAACACAACACACACACACACACACACACACACACACACACACAATAATTGAAGTCAATTATTAAGCCAAAAACAGGCTAGCAACACCTGTGAGTTGCTGTATTTTTTGGGTTTAGTGAAGGTCGGTCATTTTTTACCCTAGGTCAAGGAGAGTACACAAAATGTTCGGACAGAAGGAGGGTTAATGGGTTCCCCTTATTGTTAGCTAATCGTTTGTTTGTCTGTCTGATGTTTGTCTGACTTTAAAATTTTGCTTGTACCATCCACAGCTCTCTTGTTTATGTCTACATTTGCAGTCGGTTTTGTCTTTTGTGTTTGCTTAAGATGTTCTGCTTTATTTTATGTTTTAATCTTGAAATGTTTGTCCTTTAAATGTTTTTGACTCTCTGCCTCTCTGTCTCTCTGTCTTGACGTGGACCAGTAGGAACCTTCAGAAACAAGAGTACGAGCTCTCCTTTGTTGTGCTCACTCTGATCATTGAGCGCCACATTCCTCGTGCACTGTGGTTCAGATCATAGACCCCTCTGTGCAATGCGTGCACTCAGTATGATTCATAGACCATGAAGACATAACATACATCCCCCTCATGAGACTGCATAAACAAACATTTCATGAAAGAGAGTTAGGATGTGTAAATGTTGATAAAGCCACACTGTCAGGAGGCACATGAAGCCTGCACTCTGCTCATTCATTCATAGTCACTCATGTTTTACTCTTTTAGTTCCCCATGATGTCGTTCTTCACTAACTTCCTGTTTCTTCCTACAGAGGGCGGTGTGTCCCAGAGTCAGGAGTCCTGTGGGTTGGACAGCGTGTGCCTAAATGGGGGCTACACCCCTAATACCTTTACCCTGCACGGTTTGGGGACCACACCAGGGTCTCGAGCTGGAGTGGTGGGCAGCGCGGACCTCTTGAGGGAAGGAGGTGACGACATTTCCCCCGCCCTCCTCACCCCCCATGGAGCTGCAGATCTGGGCGGCGGGGCTGGAATGCGCCGTAACCTGTCAGACGCCGCAGCACTGGAGAAGATGATCATCTCGGAGCTGGTGCAGAGTAACCTGCGTCCCTCAGTTCCCATGCCTGTCCCCCCAGAGCGCTACGGGAGCCTGGCGAGGCCTCACCACCACGACAGAGCAGCTCTTACTCACACCGCCACATTAACTCGACACGCACAGCCGCCGCCGCCGCAGGAAGGCTGGGCTGCAACCATGCAGCCGAACACTCGCCAGAATGCACAAGAGGGCTGGGCACCACCCCGGCACCACACCCCAGATTCTGAAACGCATTCTGCTACTCGAGGGCCGGAACATGCCACCACAACGCCACGACTACAAGATGGCTGGGCGCACTCACGCATTTCCGGAGATTGTGAGTCACGAGAGCTGCTTAAGGACAGTGATAGGGCACAAATGCAAGGCACTCTGGGTCGCCGTGGGCAAGCGCGCCCTCCTGATGTTCAGGCAAGGCCCTACTCAACCCTCAGCCGAACACCTGGAACTCTCTCCCGCCACCGCAGCACAGTGGAGCCAAGCGGGGCGGCGGACAGAGACAGAGACAGAGAGAGGGAGCGCTATCGGGACAGGCCCCTCCCACCCCCTCCACCGCCTCCGCCGCAGGATTCAGAGCCGCTGTACAAAGCTCTGGAGGAGCCACTGCTGATGAAGCAGAGGGAGGCCAGCGCGGAGACATGGCGGGGACAGGAGCGAGAGAAAGACGAGACGTTTCTCCTGAAAAGAGACGCCATGATGGACGACTGGAGGGCAGGGAGCGAGAGAGGAAGGGAAGAGTCCTTTATCTCCCAGAAACGAGAGGGTGAGATGGACGACTGGAGAGGGGGCATGGAGAGAGGGAGGGAGGAGTCTCACCTGCTGGAGAAAAGAGCCGGAAGGGTGGAGGTGTGGCGGGCGGGCGGGGAAACTGAGCAGGAAGAGACTTTTATTACTCAGAAGAAAGATTTCGGGGTGGATGGATGGAGAAGCGGGATGGAGAGGGAGAAAGATGAGTCATTGTTTTTAAAGGACAGAGATGGATGGAGGGCAGGGATCGAGCGGGAGAGCGAGAAACAGAAGGACCGAGCGTTGGACGTGTGGAGGGGAGGGGTGGACGTCGACCGGGATGAGCCCTTCCTGTTTGAGAGCAAAGATGGCGGTTTGGAGGGCAGGAAAAGAGGCTCTCTTCGTTATCACAGTGAGCGTGAAGATTCTGATGGCTTCACCCTGCCTTTGACTCCCGATCTCGATCTGGACCCTGACTCCTCCCCGATCTATGCCCACGATTCAAACCCCTCCCCTCTCTACCCCGGGGACCGCCGCTCTCCGCCTCTCAGCATCTTCCCTCGCAGCTCCCCGCCAACAAACATCTTTGCCCCTCGAGACTCCAACTCCCCTCCCAACAACCTCTACTCCCGTCACTCCCCGCAGGTGTACAGCCGGAGCAGTTCCCCTCCCCGCTTCTACACCCGCACCTCCCCTCCGACGCTCTCGTACCCGGACAGCAGCCCAGAAGGTCCTGATGAGGTCAGCCCCACCGGTCAGTCCCAGCGCCCGGCCCTGGAACTTCCTTACAGCCTGGGGCGACCCCCGCTTGGTCCACGCCCCAATCACCTGCAGACCTTCTACCAGCCGCCGCCGCTCGCAACCAACGGGGAGGCGGCGTACACAGCAGAGCCTACATCCGAGGGAGAGGACGGACAGATGCAGCGGGTGACGAGCCTGTGACTAGGGCGGTGGTGATCGGGGCATAGAGAGCGGGCAGGAGGAGGGCGATGGTGCAACAACAAACAGTGAAGATCATAATGATGGAAACTGTGATGATGATGAGACTTATAAGGACTAAAAGGGATGACGATGAAGGTTGCTATGACAGCAGTGATTGCTCCTCCCTGCCTCTATCTCCCGGTCACCACGAGACTTTCCCCGTGTCATGTTTTGTTACTTTTTTACAACTGTGATCCATTTTTAACTCTTCCTCCTCTCCTTCCTCTCCGTCCTGAACCCCTGCTGTGTCTTCCCAGCTCATCGGTGCTTAATCCTCATTTTTGGTTACGTTCTTTCCCCGCCAATCGTCTGCGTTTCTATTGGTTGATCGGCCGGGTGTCGTCCCTCCCTGTAGCAAGCAAACAGTGTGTCAAAGAAGCACTTGTGTGTTGCCAAAAAAATCCTTTCCAAGAACATGTGCATGACTTTATAGTGGCTTTTACCGGGCTACATACTGTAGGAGGAAAGAGCTGAAGCGTGCGTGTTGCGTGCGTGGGAGTGTGCGTGCGAGCATGCGTGCGAGGATGAGTGTGTGCACCTGTAAATACATCATTCTTGTATATTTAATGTATCACAGTGAAGCATTTTATCAGCATCAAACAGCAGGGGGGGCTCTTACACACACACACAAACCCCTTTGACTGCTTTTGAACTCTTTAAACCATTTTCACACATCAAGACCAAAAGCTCTGCCCCCCCATCTCCCCCGTCCCTCCACCTGCCACAGACTGTCGGTGATGGAGCAGGTTGCAACAGAACTCTTGAACTCCAGAGCCAGAGATCATATAAAACCTCAGAACTTTTCTGCAACCCCCCAACCCCGCCTCTGAAACCCCCTGTACATATTGACCTCAAGTGTTCTGATTGTCTTGTATTGCTATTGAAGTTCAAGTAAACATGTGAAATAAAATCAAGCTGTGTCTCTTTGTGTGGATACACTGGGTGTGGAGGGATGTCAGCCAGAGAGACAGAAGGACAGAAACTCATAATCTAATGAAGTTGGGACATTGTGTCAAAGGAAAACAGGTTACAGTGATTTGCATAATCCTTTTCTGTGAAGATGCATGTATTTGCCCCACACCGTGGGCTCTAATTTCGTGGCGCAGCGCAGGGGGCGCAGGGGGCGCAACCCTGGCGCACCCCGCGCAGTGTTAATTTCGTCCGGCACACCGCCGTGCGCTGCCAATTTGACAATTTGGTAGACCGTGTGCGCAGAGATGGGTGTGACGGCGCACCAGGGGGAGGTGTCGGCAGATTCATGTTGGCGCAGTGACAATTTCGTGCCAAAAACAGTGCAGAAAGTGCGCTTAAAGCTCGCCAGCTCCAACCTGGTCTAACCTCGGCGTAGAGCGAAGCGCACCCTGTGCAGCTGTAATTTGGTGACAAGCGCACATGTGCGCACGCCTCAGAGGCAGGTTTCCAGAGCGTCAGGCACATTTTAATGCAATAAACAATCACAGCAATCACTATTTAATGTAACCGTCTGAACCAGCATATACATCTGTATCTATATTAATTGTCCCGTCGCATCTGATGTCAGATTAAAGCCGTTTGTCATAATGGAAACTTAACCTGACGGCAGCAGGAAGTGTGATGCACATCTTACAAGTCAACATCACAGGCATTATGAATGGATAAGCCAGGGGGATGTGAAACTGTCTCTTATTTTTTTTTACTCCTATTAATGACAAAGGAACAGATTACATCTCTCCCAGGAGCTGGCCCACACGGTGATGCGCTTCCTGGCCTCCGATGTGCGCCCCGCTGTCCATTCTCATGCTGAAGGGACAGCGTCTCCACTGCTGGGTCTTTCCAGTCATTCAGACCAATCAGACGCTGTGCCTCGGCCGCAGCGCATTTGAAGGCGAGGAGAGGCGTTCATTTGATTGGTGAAGACAGCGGCTGTGTCAAACCCACTCATGCCTTTTCTCCGCCTCTCTGACATTTGCGCTGAGGGGCAGAGAAGGAGGCGTGGAGGCGCTGCCCTGCGCTGCTCTGCGCCTTGAGTGCGTCTCTCTTGGCACTGCAGGAAACTTGCAAAGTGCGCTGGTCACACCCTGTCCGCACGGCGAAGGCCGGCACAGGGCAGGTGCGCCTGCGCTTGCGCCTGGTCTACGAAATTAGAGCCCCATGTGTTAATCACAGCAGACTTAAAGGTGTA
The DNA here is from genome assembly GCA_036419115.1 of Scarus forsteni. Lineage (NCBI taxonomy): Eukaryota > Metazoa > Chordata > Actinopteri > Labriformes > Labridae > Scarus > Scarus forsteni. Next base: position 12,671,156 of record JAZDUH010000471.1, read on the forward strand.
GTCAGCGATGTTGGAGAAAACGAGTGGAGAGGTTGTTTATAAACGAATTTAGACCCGCCTCTCCCTTCAGACCTCACCCCTGGCTCCACCTGCGAAAGCTGATGGACGTGCATCGTCATGGAAACGTGCATAGAAGCTGCGTAGCTGACCAACGTAGCTAAGGTAACACCGCCTCGTCAGACAACTCGACTGTCATTATTGGTAACATCACAACAACAGTACATTTTGGCAGATTAGACAATAAGGTGAATGTCTGACGGCTGTTACTGTTATGTGAAGCACCACAAAGCTAACGTTGCTTACCTGTCCAGCACAAAGACGCCGACATCTGCATCTGCTTTCAGGTCTTTCAATTCGCAGAGTTCCCTCCACCGTCGGAAAGCAACACCAATGTTGACCCGGGTCTTCGCTCTTTCATGGTCATAGCCCTTCTTTTTCACTTTCTGCTCCTCTGACCTTTTTCTTTTGGGCTGTTTTTCAGCCATTGCTACTGCACATATTGTATCTCTCTCTTATGCGCACGCTACGCAACCTATGACTCCCCCTTCCCCCTCTGTGTGATCTGCGCATGAGTATGATCGCCCCCTGGATGTGGGGGGGTATACTCTGTTTTGGTGACTCGGCCCGAGCCACAGTATTTATCGGCTGAAATTCAGAGCCAAGGCTGTGTATTGAAACTGGACTTTTTTTTCAACATATTGTCAGTGGGGACATCTTGTGGATGGAGAGGAGAAATACGGTGATCTGACAAATAGTGCATTAGATTAGAAGATTGCTGACTACACCTGTAATCGGCCTTGATTAAGACCAGGTGTGGGGAACTGATATGCTCCTCTGGATTGCATTGATCAGTGCCGGATCAATGTCCCACCAGTAGTGAGCACATTTCTGAGTCTATTGTAGTGAAATTAAATGTACAGAAGTTGAGGCACTTTTACACTTATCTTGAAGAAAGCAGAGCGTGAGTAATTCAGAAGCTGCTGTTCTCTTTGTGCCCCACCGTAGTGGTCTTTGTTTCATGGCTTCTAAACCTCAGTCACATGCACAGCAGCAGCAGTTCAGTTTAAAGGAGACATATCATGCTGATGCATGATTTAATACTTACATATAATATAATAAATTTGAAAACAAGACCTTACACCCCCTTAATTTTCAAAAAATTAGATATTGTATTTTTTCTGATATCCTAGAACGAGATTTGATGCCTCTGAAAAAAGGTTATTGCGAGATGTCCGCGAGATTTAAATCGTCGTGATGACACGAGGTACCTTTCTTTTTATTGGAGTAATCTGATAAAACAGCTCCTCCTCTGTGATGTCCGTTAGCCACAAAACCGTCACCGAGGAACACATCCACCAGCAGCGGTATATAGATCCCTAGCCTACACTCACTCATTACCAGCTCTGGCCTGTAGGGGGACTCAATACGCGGTCGCTGCTTTGAGCCTGCCGGAAAATACAGTAGAAGAAGAAGGACAGGCTGGCCCTCCCTGATAGAACTGACCAATCAGAGCACAAAGGGCTGTGACGTTACAAGGTAACTGTAGGTCATCCTGAGATCCTCGTGTTTCAACGACAGCTTCATAGTGGCTTAAAATGAGGATTTTGAGAACGCTATTGTGGGGCAATGAAGGAACTAAATGACTTGTACTGAGGGCAGAAATGCTTTACAGGCATCCTAGTCTGGCATAGTGAAAAGGAGAAACAAGCATGATATGTCCCCTTTGACATCTTGAATGTACAACCCAGTAAAAGCCTTTGGTTATTGACTAGTAACCATTTATTTGTGTTTCTTTTTTCCCATCCCTGAATAACTGCTTGAGGTTCTGGTGGTAGCTTTAGGAACCCGGGTCTGCAATTGCATCACAATCCCTGTCTTTTCCTTTTAACTGATTTGTATTTCACAAAACATGACAATATAAAGTACATAGCAGTCAAATGTTACATATCTATTCTGGCACATTTGACACTGGGCAGTCCAAATTGTCCACACATGTGAGTTTCCACAAAATGTCCATGTAAGAAACCCTATGTAGAGGAGAGGGTGACCCCAGATACTTTTCCACCGACAGTATTTAACAGAATACACTATCAATCAATCAATCAATCAACCAATCAAACTTTATCTATAAAGCACTTTTCATTCATTAAATGTACAACAAAGTGCTGAACATTCAAGTACACAAGCATGTACAAAGCCAAGACATTATATGTCCAAACTGATAAACTTTTTTATATAAACTAATTTTGAATTATCCTTCGCTCCTGTGCTACTACAAGCACATTCATCTTAGTTAGAGATAGAACCAGAATTCTGTTTAGCCTCTTATTGTCATAGGGATAGGGATTTTCTTTAAGCCATTTTTGGAAGATTGTTGGAGAAGATGAGCAAATATTTAGACAAAACAATACTTCATCAAGGGTGGCATTGTGGCACAGCAGGTAGTGTCCGTGCATGTGTGGGTTCTCTCTGGGCACAGACCAAAAATGTGCTCATTACGTTAATTGGTTACTCTAGCAACCCTGAAAGGGAAAAGCGGTATAGAAAATTAATCAGTGAATAGTTAATAAAAAAAAAAAAAAAAAAAAAACAAGCATTGGTTTAAGATTTGATCACTGCTGCTTAGGTTGACAATCATCATCCAGAGTTGCTGTACCCATCCTGACCATTGCTTAACTCAACCTAAAGTGATTAACTTAAGTCACATGGGGGGCATCCTATCATGTGCACTACCAAGTAGCTGTTTTAGAGTACAAGTCCTACAACAATGAAAAACAAACACTCTTAATCATCTATAAGATCAGATGTTAGAAAAGAAAAGAAAAATGATCTTTTAAAGTTAACTAAAGAGTAAAACAATTTTAATATATATTGTGGGGAAAAAAAGCACAGTTTCTGTCTATAGTGGTGTAAAAGTTAACACTTTACGCAGAAAAAATACTACTGTAGGGCACAGATGTTTAAAAATCGTGCTTAATCATGACACTTAAAGAGCCCATATTCTGCCATTTCAAGTTGTATTGCCCAAAAATGTGTTCACACGTCTCCTTTGCATGATAAATTACTCTTATAAAACAAAACGCCTGCTGTATCTAAACTTTTTTTTCACCCTCTTTCTGGCACAAGTAACTGCCCTTGACCTTCCAGTGGACCTCCTACCATTGTTTTGTCATCAGTTTAAGCCAATTTTTAGGCAGCAAGGACATTAGGGTTGAGGTATTAGAGTAAATGTTGATGGCATGGTGCCAGGCTGCTCCGAACAGATTAATCACCACAGCGTTGACCTGTAAATCAATAAGAGAGAGGGGAAGTGAGCCTATAGGAGGCTCTAGCACCTATCAGTGGCTGTCTGTATGGAAAAACTAGAAGGTTTTTTGAACATCAGTGATTGTGAGCACACCAGAGCATTCATACAAAATGAGCACATAAACCTTAATTAGGGAAATATGAGCTATATAAGTTCCTGACATGTTAGTTGAAATAGCAGCAAAAAAGAGGAAACAGTTCCCTCTGCTGGAAAAAAGGGAAACAGCAGTACATGCGTTATTTTTTTAATGGATTTAAATTGTTCATATTTACATTGATTTTCACTTGCAATATAGGTATCATATCTTCAGTTTGAATGTTGATGCAAAATGTCACACAATTGAACAAAACAGACATTTTAAAAAACAATATTTATTTAATGTGTTCAAGGACATACTAAAGCATCAAACAACATACATAAGAATAAAAAAATACAAATATTAACATTTCTACTTCTCATACACAGGGATTACAAATATTTTGGAGACATCTAGGGCCCTATTTTACCCATGGTGCAAACTAAGCATTTTGGCATCCAGCCTCGATGTCTTTCCTATTTTCCATCTTATGCCTTTGGCTTTTATATGCCAAGTGCTTACATTGGCAAATAGGAATAAGCTCTTGTTGACACCTAGGGACGTGTTTGCCATGAGTGCAATTTGTTCTTGTCTCAAGAACGCAGGCAACTGTTCATTAGATCGTCTAAAAACTGGACAAATACCTACAGCCGGTGGCACAAAGAGTTTCTGACAGTTAGAGGAAAGTATTTATATGTACAGACATCAACAAACACTTCTACTAAGCTCTTCACAGTTTAAGATCAGTGCATTTATTAATAATTTCATTTTACTTTTTAGAGAGTAAAAGACAGCTTGCATTTGGTTGTTTCCAAGACAGCCCACACAGGTCTTCAGTGGCAGTAATGTCAAACACATGACAGTCCTGATATTCAATGCCATACTGCATACATTGTGCATCTTTTTGTTGAAAATTAAGCCACAATTTTCACAAATTTTGCTCCGTCTGCCATGATAAGATGTTGACTTATATGCTATGATGTTATCATGCCTCCAATGAGAGCATAATGTCCTTGATTAACAAGGCATGCAGAACAAAGTGGAAAGAATTTAAGAGGGAATTGTTCGGCATAAAGATCAATAATATTGATTCCCTGACAGCTATCGATTTTCAATAGGAATTTATTTTCAATTCCCATTTCTACTCAACAAAGGAAGATGAAATAACTGATACAGCTGCTTTCAGACCAAACTATGAGTAGGTTCATGCACACAGTAATTGTGCCATGGTGTAGAAAAAGCTTGATGAGGCACTGAGCGAGTTCATGCATCAGAGGAAACGTAATTCATGTCTACTTGTCAGGATGTACCAGAGGTGTGGTCATGCGACTTAGACTCGAGTCAGGCTTGAGTCACAATTTTGATGACTTTGGACTCGACTTGACAATATCATCCAAGACTTGCAACTCGACTTGGACTTTGACATTAATGACTCAGGACTTGACTCTGACTTTAGTCTGAGGACTTGAAAATACTTGAACTGTTCAGTAAGACTGTTGAATAAAATGAACTCCCCTTCAAAGTATTTGACTAAGTGACTGATTTTTGTAATTTCCAGCAAGACAATATTTTTTCCCACAGGATCTGCCCCATTGGATGCATCTATTAACATCCAATCAAGGTTTAGAAGAATAAACAAAGAGGGTTTGGATTACACAGTTACTTCCCTTGAGCGCAAGACTGCAGGAGTGCAGGAACAACCCAGAGATGCGGAACCATGCTACCGAGGATAATTTCATTTGCATTCACAAATTACGATGTCAAAAACAAAAAACAAATATGTTCGCTCGTAAACTCGCCGTGGCTAAAAACTGAGACTGAGGGTAACTGAAAATAATTGTAAAGTTAAGGCCCAGGGTGACCTGTTTTCATGTCCTGCCCTGACTGTCCTGGTTGTTTTTTATAAAGTGACGAAACTGTCCTGGTTTTTGTTGGGTTTTTTATTTGGTCAACGGTGCTTATGACTTGGAAGGACTTGAAAATTTTAAGCCTATGACTTCAGACTTGACCTGACTGGTCTTGTCTTTACTTGAGACTCGACTTGGACTTGGGTTGAAAGACTTGAGACTTACTTGAGATTTGCAAAACAGTGACTTCCTCCCACCTCTGGGATGTACCTTGTTCCTGTTAAACAGTTGCAAATGTTAGCGAGCAGCTAACTGGTTGTATGATGTAAAAGTAAAAAAAAATGAGCGCCTCTGCACATATTAACAAAATAAACTTTATTTTTAGCTAAAAAATCGTAGAAAATAACATTCTGTTCCATTATTTTGGCTAAAAGACAAAAAATTTCCTCAGGCAATGATTAGCTTTTATGCTAACACATTCTTTGCACATGCTTTTATATCTTGGTCAAGCCCGAGGCAGGGTCTGTGAAGCAGAGTGCGTTGGGGAGTCTAGTCTGATTGAGGAGAAAATCCTCGCTATCACACAAACCTCATATCTCCATTTTTATTATTTTCACTTTGTTCATAAAACAGTGCTTTTGAACATCCCTTTGGAATCCAGAAAACACTTTATTAATTCATTATTTGGGTAGTATAGCATTTATTTAATTTCCTGACTTTAAACAACTTTAGAGATAAGATGTTTGTGCCCTCCAGCAACGATATGTAAGAGAAATTAAATATTCTTCTTTAATGTCTGACTTGCATTTTTTTTTTTGTCTTTTTCTGTCTAAATTTAAAGAGGAACAGAAGTGGATAAGGTCAGAAAGTGAGGTGGAAAAGCACTGGAAGAAATGCAGGTTAAGATGATGGTTGGAAACAAATTCTATCGACATTTCTAAGCTAAACTTTCCCCCAACATTTTTTAAAATTCATTGTTTTCGAAAGTGCATGTGAATCCAAAGAATGATTTCAGCTGTGTCAACATCTGCCTGCAGGCATTCACTGTTTTTTAAGGGAATGAAGCAAACACTTGATTTCATTTGATCCATGCAACACCTAAAATACAATTAATCACATATTAACAAGGCACATAATCGTTTCTCTTTGCACTCTGCTCATGGCTTTGCACAGGTAGTGTACATCATGTTGATGGGAAAAGGACAGACATCATATGCTTCATGCCATTAATATAGGGCCCTGAGTCATTCTCTTATTAATATACCACATACGACGTAAACAAAAGGACAGACACACACCTAACACGGCAAAGCACTACAGAATATGACTTGCATTACTGCTATGTTTGTGCTTTCCTTCATATCTGTTACATTCACTGAGGTTATGTAGAAAAACTAAAAGTTAAATCACATTTTCATATAAAATTAACATCTTACCTAATAATCAAAGTGGGACTCAAAAATACTAACACTGAAATTCAAAAAAGTGCTTTTACAGTATCATTCAGGTCATACAAAAACTGTATATATTTATATATTTACAGGTGAAGTGAGGAGCGGGAGGGTGTAGTGGTTTCTCTACGTTCAGTGTTCAGTCGTCTTATTTCACAGGTCAAAGAGTTTATTTTGATGTACCTCTGCCTCCTGCTCCCTGTATTTTCTCTTCTGAGCCTCAAACTGAATCCCATAAACTCTTTCTCTCTGTCGGTGTTGAGGTATGAGGTTGGACTTCACAGGAAATGGTCTCACATACTTCAAATCTCTCCGGCTCGACTGCAGGCAGCAGGTGGGTGATGTCTTTTTCATGAAGGTGCAGGCGTCAGGGGGTCTAGCAGACAGTATGGTGCGGGGATAAGGGGCTGTCCAGGGTCTCAGTTGGTGACAGATCTGAACATGTGCTTTTAAACATGGACGAGATGTAGAAGGCCTGAGACGCAAATGAAAAAGCAATCATTATTTACATGCTGACAATAAATGCAGACAGGAACATGGTTTTAAACAAAAAAGGTAACAAACTGTCCGTCAATGCACTGCCACAACTGAGTGAGCGAGGAGCTACACATAATTAAGGGAGTGGCTGATGTCACTGCAAGCCTATGGGGCAGGGGTGGGCAACGAGCAGCAACTGCTAATTACAATTCAGCATGAGTAACCAGCTCTTCATGATGTACAAAAGAAAAAAAATCAAATATTTCTACTAACCTCAGATTGCAGGTTCATACTTTGTTTTTTTGGAAGACATTAAAAGATTACTTTGTTCTGACTATATCTCTGTTGTGAGGCATTACAATACAACATATGGTATTATGAAAAAGCGAATTTGAAAACAGTGGTAAATAGGGGTGAGTATTAGCAAGAACCTCACGTAGGGCTTGGCGATATGGCCTAGAAATAAAATCCCAGATTTTTTTCCACAACACTCATTTTACTATTTTAATCGATTTTTCCTTCCCTAAAAGAAACAAAACTCCCAGTGACATAAAAATGAAACAAATCAAGTTTTGCCTTTATGTTGTCTAAATGTTTCCCTCTTAAAGTCAAAGTCTGGGTCATAAAAGGTTGATTATGTAGTATAAATGTAGGCAGGTTTGTCTACATAAACACTAAAAGGCTGAGGTATTTTTACAATATTAGCATGAAACTCTTTGATCAATATTTAATCTACTTAAATAACAAATACAAGCCTATAAAATTACTTGTGTAAACCCTACAAGGCCGACCATCATGAAAACTGTATTTTTTTTTTTCAAAAATTGCAACTACTTACAATTGGACTGAGGCAAGAAAAAAAATCTCGATTTTTTATTTTTTAAATCTTCTGCAGAAAATAATTCAATTTAATGAATTTAATTGATTTTTTGTCCAGCTCTAACCTCATGATACGATATGCATCACGATATATGAGTTACGATCTGATAATATCTTGATATATCACGGTATCACAATATTGTGATATATTGCAATATTATACAGTTATCTAAGAAAAAAACTAGAGATGGTGTACATGTAAATCACACAATTTTACTCAAAACTGAAAGTGCACATCAAGTCAAAAGTATCTGATGAACTGAATAGACTGCATGAAAAATACTGTGCATACATAGAATTTGTTTTTTATTTCCACTGTTAAACTGTTAAACATTCATACTTTAATGCATTAAACAGAAGCTTAAATTAGTTTTAGTAATGTGTCATGCTCATTTAATCACACGTTTTTAATTATGTTTGAAAAAAAAGAATGTTGGTATTATCTTTTCTTAAAGCTTTATTCTTGCCATTTGTTTATGTAAGTACTTTTTCCTCGTTGAGAATGCCTGACAGTATGTAATAGAGTGTGGTACTGAATACAAATTTCAAAATGTTGCCCACCCCTGCCTAAGGGCAACCACCAATCAGTCTGCTAAGCCTGCAAGAGGATCTAACGGTCAACTTTTTGCTATGAGGCATGTGCACAACCTGCTGTGCCACTACAAAAGTAACATTTTAATTGAATTAGTGGACTTCCAGTGAAAATGATGTTACATTTTTTCTTTCTGCTAATATCATAGCCGACACATGGGATGTTTATGCCTTATTTTGTTTGGTCAAAATATCAGCTGTAAAAATTGGCAAAGATGTTCATGTCTACTAACGCCCATAAACAACAGAAAATAATGTGCATCCAGGATTTTAATTCACATTTTTCTTTGACCTGCCATAAAACCAAGTCTATAGGCAGAGGATCCTTATGCCTATTCTCATTTCAAAGTCACCCCATACTTTTAAACTGACTTCATGGAGCTCCACACACAGAACATGCTCAGCTCACCTGGGACACTCTCTAGACTGGTCCCAGTGAGTCACATATCTTTGACCTGAACTGTGTATGTAAATGAACTGATGACTTACCACCCAGTAGGCAGTGAGCGCCCCCTGTATGTAGCCTGTTACCACGTCGGATGGGTGGTGCCTGTAGTCTGAGATGCGGGTCAGACCTGTGTAGACCGCCAACAGAATCAGGAAGAACTGAAGCGCTGGCCTCAGCAGCCGAGCTCCTCGCCATGTCAGCCGCGCTTGAAGATAAAACTGGAGGAAGAAAGAATAAACACGTTATTCAGCACAGAGATCAAGTTTATGTCAGAAAAGCTTTGAGGATGCTGCTACGCTTGGTAATGTGTTGCTGATCAAGGTCCAGAGGTGAGGAGGAGCAGGGTTAGGCGGTATAGATGCAGATGAATGGATCTTTAGCCACCTTAGCTAAAAAGTTATTTGGGTTTTTAGAAGGTTTGGCCTCACTGCTTGTAGCTGTCTTTAAACTAACGTCTTTTTAACATATAAAGGTCATTGAGACTTCTTGGTTTTGGAGAGAGGCCAGAAAAATTGTACAAAAGTACAAATTCATGCTTCTTGAATAATTCTTACTGTAAGGCTTTCATTCATTAAGCTGGATATTAGAACTGTCATTCATGAGCAAGGACATTAGGGATGGGACGATACACTTAAACTCATGATACACTGCACCTCGATATGCCCGGGTCAAGATACAATACATCACGATACAATATCAAAAAAGTAAAAAAGAAAAAATATTACTGTGTAATTACAACTTATTTGTTTTTGTTTGAGTTGCACACAGGAAAACACAAGGCCTAACAGGCCAAACACAAACAATAACACTCTCTCAAATGATAGAGAGGTTAGAGAGAGTGTATGCTAATGAGCGGTAGGCTCGTTTCCGCCATCTTTGTCTTTTTTTAATGAGAAAGCCAAAATACTGCCAGACAGATGACTTGTATCCAGGTGGAGTGTCCTCAATTTCGACCTCATTCGACTCCATCATTCGGCTTTTTGGAGGCAAGGTAGTTGGTGCTAATGTTTGTTGTCGTCACTTCTGGTCACATGCGCTATTACCGGACATGACGTCTTTATTTCGCAATCCATTTTTTTCAAACTCGATGTGTTTCGTCCATGGATGTATTATAAGAACTGGATAGCGTGGCTCCGCCTTCCGCCATGTAACGGATTTGAAGCCAAAATATCCCTCGTCTGGGCGCCGCCATTGTGCAACCAGTAGAGAATTTGGGCCATAATCCGGACGCAGCTGTCGTAAACGGTTGCAACACTCCACAGCATATGCCGTACACAATCATTGTGAAGCTGCCGTAAACCGCGGTCATTTTTAAACTCTAATAACTAATAAAAAAGAAACTTTTCAGAAAAAAGAGGACTTGGAAAACACGAAGCCCAATAATACTTTCATATCACCACAGCATACGAATGGGAGAAATATTTCTACGAGGTGTATTAATTTTTTGAAGTTTCACTACGGCCCGTCCAGATGAATGGGGGAGACGGATTTTTTGACCTATACTGCAGCCAGTCACCAGGGGGAGCAGTTTTCGTGGAGGCTTCAATTTTAGCCTAGCATCATGGCGTCCATGTTTTTTACAGTCTATGGTTTTGTCATGTACTGTATCGCGATATATTGCCAAACGATATTTCATCCCATCCCTAAAGCACATATGGGGGTTTTGTCTCATATCATACACGCATTGTCACACATTTCAAAAGCAACCCTGAAAAAGCCAGAAGGCACCACAGCATGCATCAGCACCTCTGTTGTGAAATGCTGGCCAAGTTGTCTATTCAACGTTGCTGTTGTGGGATGATGCTGTTTTTAAAGTTGACTAGCCACATATCAAATGAAAAGGCAATAAAAGTGTGAAGTTCTTTAAGAAGATGGCAGGAAAATAAAAAGTTTGTGATATAGTATCATCTGCAGGCTGGAGCTCAGAGGAGGAGTGGACACTGATCAGCTGGATAGCAAAGTGGATGACTGGGAGGGAGAGACCATTGAGATTTTTTTTATCAACGAAGAAATCATTCCCCTTGGAGATCTATATATAATAATGTATGTGGTGCACACATTATTATATCTAAGTTACACTCTGTTGTGTTGTTCAAATGTGTGCTGAGTTTCTGTTGAGGGTGGCATTTGAGTTGTGTTTCAATAATGCATGCTGTTGCCTGTACCGTGTTATTTATTCACATCATCATCTGCAAATAGTCAAACTCAAATCAACTTTACTCAAAAAAAAAACCTTTATAAATTTGGAAGTCATACAAACACTATTTAGGGGCTGTGGCTGTGATCTTTGCTACTGATATCCTTTCAATTGTTACACTATGACCCGTTGGATACATTTCAATTTTAGACTTTTTTGACATTTATCTTCTTCTTTTTGAGGACAGGAGGAAGAAAGCAGATGCGGCTGGGAGACAGGCCTGTCCCCTTTTGCCAAGGCTTTGGGGTCTTTAGGGTGAAATTTAACCTCAACAAAAATAAACTATTTGAATGCGTGCATGAAATTCAGTTGCACAAAGAAGCTAAGGCTTTTTTTAGAGTTTGACGTAAAATCAACCCAAAACATGACTATGAAAAATTGTCCCATACCAAAAGCAACTACCCTGTTACCTATATTGTTTGTCTGTCCTTAATTGTTGACTCATGTGGACATCAGAGAAGTGCTGCACCAATGATGACCACAGGTCACTGGGATGTACTGTAACTGTATATGTCACAGTGGAGAATAAATCATCCGGTACATAAATCAAGCTGAGCTGAGTTGAGCAGATCCCACAGATGGGCAAACACCAAAAGCTACTCAGGGCTGAAGGCAAGCAACTTGGGGGCTCTTTAGATCTTTAAGACCCACCTCTTTACTCTGGCTTTTACCTGAATTTAATGTACTCATCCTAATCTGTTTTAGTAATCAAGGTTTTGTCTTATTCTGTTTTAACTTCAGAATGATCTTTTATTAGTTTATCCTTTTGTTTTATTGTGTTCCCACAAGTTCTTCTTTAGTGTTTTATTGCCATTTGAACATACTTCTGTTACCTTTTTGTGTTTTCATTGCCATAACAACAAACTTTTAATGTTTTTTTTAACTTAATTCCAATTTAGCTCTTACTCTACTTGATGACATTTCTAATTTTACAGTTTAATCTGACCCCCAGCGTTCACTCATTTTAAACCTTTAAGATGACATTTCCACAGGGCGTACCGGGTACAAAATGTTCCTGTTCAACTTCTGTCTTTTATTAATGATGCATTTTGCTAATACTGTGTATGGGTTGTGGGGTGGGTGGGTTATACTTCCTATTATCTTCTTTTAACTTATAAGTCCGTTTCTAAAGCACTTCATTGTATTGTATTAAATGTGCAACATAAATTTTGATTGATTGATTGATATGGAGCTGGGATGTGCACCATACATGTAACCTTAAATCCACAGTTTTAAGGTGGTAGAACACTGTTGCTTTAACTACCCCTAGCTTCTAATGTCTATCTCTTGACGCTGAAGTTTTTATCTGCACTTTTGCAACTAAAAGGAAAGAGAGACTACACAGCAGCAGAATTTCATGCTCACAAAATGGTAAACACATTAATATGCAGCATGCACTCATGTCCATATGCTGGCTCCCGCATGGACACACATCAGCTGCTATAAGCGTACAAATACAGTGGCTCACACACTCACACACACACAGTCACACAATAGAGCAGAGCAGTGAGGCGGTGAGGCGAGGTCACACTCCTCCCACAGCGAAACAAAGCTGTCTCTGTTTGTCCCACTTCTCTCCCCTCAGTCCTCCTCTCTCTCCCTCTCCTCCTTTATTTCTGCTGCTAACTGGACTCATGATGACTGCCTGCTGCATTCATCCACTCTCCGCATTTTGTACAGACATGCTAATGGGAAATCGGAGAGAGCGGATTGTGTTTGCAGGTTATTGTGATTTTTTCGAAAGGGAAGATGTGTGGAAAATGGAGAGATACAGAAGTAAAAGGAAATACTCACAGCCAAATAGAGCATTGTGTACATGGCGAAGGAGGCGTGCCCGGAGAAGAAAGACTTCCTGAAAAATATAGGAAAGTTTGATGAGTACCAGAGAAAACAGTCACACAAAAACACGTGAGCAAGGACTGGATTATTTCATTTAAATCTCAAAAGTTGATACCAATTCATCTGCATCAGTAAAGTAAACTGCATGTGCCAGCTGTTTACAGGGCATTGAATTGTAAAAATAAGAACAATGAAGAATCATTACAGATTACCGGTTAGATTTGACCAATCTCTGGTTTTGATTTAATAGTAGCCAAACATTGTTCATGTTCCAGGGACTTAACATGGATGATTCTGTGTTAATGTGAAGCCTGGTAAACACTTTGTTTTACTCTTGAGTGGAGTGGATGAAGAAAAGGATGAGAGGATAAGTGGACTACAGTGTGAACTATGATTAGTGAAAGTGATATTCAAAATTCCTCCTTCGATATAATGGTTGTGCAGTACTGAAATATTTTAGTACAAAAGAGACAGTACACAAATAAGAAAAGATCTTTTCACAAAAGTTTGATAAATTGTTGCCTAGTGAGGACAGAGTGGAGAAAACTAATGTCCCTTACACACAACAACATTGTCACCTAAAACCGTTTTCAAAAGCACTCCAAGTTCACACAGAGATGGTATGAAAACGATGCACATTCACACAGAACGACTAAAAACGCTGTAGCATGCATGCCAGGCCATGTGCCGGGGCGAGTGGACGCAAAAAGGCGAAGGAGTTTCTTATCTGGACAACAAATATGTCTGGACAACAAACCAAGCACAGCAAGTGGCACACGTTGCCCGGGAGGCAACCGAAGCTGTTGTTGTTCGTTGGTACCAAACAACCTTCATCTGAAAGAGTACTGTACATGCACCATACCTCACTGATTTTCTGTAAAACGATGATTCCTTTTAATGCAGAGACAGATACGAGAACATTTTAAAAACTTTTCACTCTGGACCCTGGTTTCAAATGCTTGCAGATTTAGGCACTTTGGGGACTGTTCTCATGTAAACGGTAGGCGTAAATGCAACCAAACTCTCTGTTGTTGGTCGTTTCCCATTACCGTTTCTGTTTTTCATGTCATTGAGGCCTAAGACAGAGTTTGAGTTACATTGTCACATAAGGAGCAAAAAAACCCGATGTTTGGCAGTGGGATGCACGTCTAGTTTTTCTGAGAAGAGCAATCTGCCCAGTCTCCTCGCAGTTGCATGTGAGGTAAGCTCTTGCGTCTGCTTGCACCATAAAGATGAAGATGGGTTAGCCTTAAAATTACATTTGTACAATGCAAAAACTCAGATCTAAGCAAGTGCAATTTTCTATTTTTAACTTAAAAAAATATCTAAAACACTCATTTGAAACCACAATCACTTAACAAGTCAAGATAAATATCTTTCTTTCAGGAATATAAGGCAAAAATAAGACACTGAATTGCTTTTAATGATAAGAAAATATTTGACTTATTGAGGGTCTTAAATTAAGGTTAAAATCTGCTTTGATGGGAAAATTTGATTTTCAGACCATTTTCAACTTGTCTTATTGGCAGATTGCTTGACTTTTTAAAAGCAAATCAGGCCTTAATATTTAAATAAGACCTTAATACAGACATGTCAGGAAACTGTGGTTTAGAAAAAGTCTAGTGAGATTTTCTTTTACTTGAAATTAGACAGATACTTTCACCTAGATCCAAGGTTTTGTAAGGACTTCTTTGTCACCAGTGTGAACATGACATATGCTAATATGTTGACAATCTAAGGGCCAACTCTGCCCTTTTGAAACACACTTTTTTGATGGGGCAAGGTGGCACAGTTGGATGGTGAGCTTGGTCAGTGATCGGGAGGTTGCAGGTTCAAGCCCAGCTCTGGACGACACATGGCGATGTGTCCTTGGGCAAGACACTTAACCCCAAGTTGCTCCCACTGCGATGTCAGAGGCGTGTAAATGGGCATGAAAGGGCGTGAATGTGTTAGAGACACTGATGGATAACTAACATAGAAACTCAGAACCATCAGTGAGTGACTGTGAGAGCGAATGGCTATGAAAAGTGTAACCTGCTGTGTAAAGCAGCTTTGAGTAGTCAAAGACTAGAAAAGCGCTATATAAGCTCAAGTCCATTTAACATCTACCATTACACACACACATTCTCACCTTGCCTCCTCCTCCAGTCTGTGGTCCGGCTGGCGACACTCCACTGTTGTGACGTAGGTTCCAGGCGTGCAGTTTAGTGATGCATATGTGACCCCACATACAGACAGGAAGTGAGGCCGCAGCCTCCCGACGCTCAGCTTGGCCATGTTGGTGAGCGACTGACCCACGCAGCATCCGAACAAGAAGCAGCCCAGCTCCTTGTAGAGACACGACACGTAAACATTTCTGACGAAGGCCTTGGAGCTGACGCCACGGAAACGAACACGATAGCACTCGCCAAGAGCGATCTGGAAGAAGACAGAAA
This sequence comes from Scarus forsteni, assembly GCA_036419115.1. Taxonomy (NCBI): domain Eukaryota; kingdom Metazoa; phylum Chordata; class Actinopteri; order Labriformes; family Labridae; genus Scarus; species Scarus forsteni. Next base: position 12,686,703 of record JAZDUH010000471.1, read on the forward strand.
GGAAGAGCTGTCACTTAACATTCTTTACGTGGTGACAAAAATAAAATGGTGCGTCGTGATATTGTGCTCACAGTGAGGCCGGTGATGATGATGCCCCCAGTGATGAGTAACTCGTCTGAGATGGCCTCTCGGTGCAGATAGGGGTAGGTGATGCTGGGGTCACCGCACAGGAAGCCCCTCCTGTATGGACTCACTGCCTTCAGCTCACATGCAAAGAACGGGATGGAAGCTGCACAGAGGGCAGAGGAGATGGGATTCAGTTTCACAACAATACCCAGGAGGGGTATAAACATTCCTCTATCTGATGGGAAACTGAGAGGACATGTGGGAGAAAAAGAGGGGGGGGAAACTAGAAGATGGGAAACAGCTAAAAAAGGCGAGAGGACTTACAGTCTCAAAAGATGTTCGTGTTCAACTCTGACTCACATGAATTCCTCGTCCATATTATCCTCTGATTGTAAAATAATATGGGCAGCCTCCCTTTGCTTCTTTTATGGCATAAAACAAAGTCTGAATCAAGGTCATCAGTGTTGGCAGATCTACTGAAATACAAACACCAGCCATCTATTATCTGCTGTATTCTGCTTTATCTTGTCTAGGGTTGCAGGAGCCTATCCTAACTGACTTTACAGCCTGCACTGGTCACTAGGAAATCACAAGGCTGAATCATAGAGACAGACGAACAACCAGAAAAGCACCCAGAGAGCACAGACCTTCACCAAGCAGCTGAGTTCTGGCCGGTAGTGACTTTTTTTACAACTCCCGTAGAAAAGATACAAGTCTGGATCACCAGATCCAGAATTGAGCCAGGTATCCAGACCAAACTCAACACATACATGGAGGCTGTTACACTGTATGAACACAACAAGCTTTGGGAACATCGCTTAATATTTTGGTTTTATAGGAATCATTAAATATTGTCAGTGGTATTTCTCTTTTGAAGTTCAATGTTTTTTTGTGTCCAGATTAAGACATGGTCCCTATATTATCTTGCAAAATAGTAGAGATATTGTCATGATCATGCCATGTTTGTCTGTCAAGACACCTTGTCTGTCTTCATGTTTCATGTGTTCGTGTTCACTTCTTTTTTATTTTGACACTCGCGTTCCTTTCTGTGTTGCAGATTTTACCTCTTTGTTCCAGCTTGTCACACCTGTTCCCTGATTGTTCCTCTCCAGCTGCGTCTCATTACCCCTCATTACCTCTTGTATTTAACCTCCTGTCTCCCTTTGTCTCATGACAGATTGTTGTACATATTGTCACTCTCTAGGTGCTCTCTCATAGTCATAGTTTGTTTACGAACCTCTCTTTGCCATGACCATGTTTTTCTGCCTCTTGCCCGATTGGATACCTCTGCACTTCTTTCTGACTGACTTTTTGCTACCAACCTGTTTCGTCTGACTACCACCCTCGTTCCTGAACCTAGCCTGTCTGAGAACCATCTTTTTGTACTGAGCCCTGGACTGGAATAAGCCTTATTTTTTTTTTAACTTTTCAACCCCTCTCCTTGCATTATTGGGTTGCTCAAGCCTGTGTTCCTGACAGATATGGCTTTTCAAATTCCAACAAACACAAACCTTAGGCAAACACATTACTTCCTTGGCAAATGTAATTAGCACACTCACAGCCAAAGAGCAATTTAGACTCACTAATTAGCCCCATAAGCCTGTTTCTGGATCTGTAATCAAAAAACACCCTTGCATGCACATGGAGATGATGTTGTCTGTGAGCTTGATGCTGTAAGACAGAGCAATACATGCTGCACCACTGTAAGTCTGTCAGCTCTCAGTTTGCACTAGGTTCTGTTTTGTTCACCTAATCATCGATAATAACATCTTTTGGTTCTTAGCCCTGATTTCACTCCTTTTGGTGCAGTCTGTTGAGACAACATCTGGCTATAAGCTAACTTTAAAGTTATTTGCACCACTTTAAAGGAGAAAAGTTTCTTGGATTTCATTAAGGTTCAGAGAAAACACATTGCAGCTTCAAGTGTTGCAGAAAACATGGAGGATAACAGCCTTGGAAACTCATATGTAATGAGTTTAGTCATTTTATTATTATTATTATTATTATGATCATCATTATTATTATTATTATTATTATAGCTGCTATTGTTACCGAAGAAGATGCAGTTGACAAATCACCACTGAACTGTGGTGATTAAAAGCCCAACAAGTCTGGTGGGCAGATCTGGTTTGCATAATCGACACACAGTGGAGCCCAAAGTGCTTCCACACTGTACTCCTTGTATTTTTCAGTATTGTTGTTGTCCATTTAGATACTTTTGCAGGTCATCCAATTACTTGAAGTTTCTTTCTCATCTGTTTGTTTCTGGCGGACAAGACGCAGCTGTTGTTTAGGTTAAACGAGCGTTGATCTGACAGATTACATGGGGAGCACCTTCTGCTGGATCAAGTGGTTCACTGCTCCTTAATGTACCGTTGAGCTGTTTATGTCGTATTTAAATAATTTTTTTCACATCAACAGGGGTGGACAGTAATGAAGTAGTAGTAGTAGTTTACTTGATTACTGTTCTTCAGTACATTTTTGAGAATCTGTACATTAATTAAATATTTTTTTGGGGAAAATTTATTCATTTTACTCCACTAAATTTGAAGTCAGCGGATTAAATTTGTTTTCTCCTCTAAAATGCAATTTGCATGTGATTTGTTTAAGTGATGATGCCGTACCTGTACTTGTGCATGTACATGTGCTACTTAGATCGAGCAGGTAAATGTTGAGCTAACATTGCTCAGGGTGTTGAAATGAAGAACGATTCATATTGTTTTAAATGTTTGCTCTGTTTGCTGAGCACAAATTTCATCCCAACCTACAAAAACTAAAAAGAAAACTAAAATATGCAACATATTATATGTTAAATTACTCACAGCATATTATACAAGCTTTTAACTCTACAGGATTGATAAGCAGGTCAGTGCATTCAAAAGGTTGTTTCAGTTTTTAGGTTCTGTAAATTTATTGTGGTATCAATATGGATTGATATTAATATAAAAGAGTACTTTTAATACATTAGTATTTTCAAAAGCAGGTATTCCAGTTCTTGAGTTCAGTAAATTTCTGACTGAACAACTTTCACTTGCATTGAAGTAATATTTGACCAGGAGTGTCACTACTTTCACTGAAGTTATGGAGTTTGTCCACCACTACACATCAAGTACAGATTTTTATCCCCATGTTCAAACAGATATTTAAATATCCATTATAAGGTGACAGCCCTACTTCATTTATAGAGCTTTACAAGCGATGAAGATGGAGGGTGAAAGCTCTACACCCTAAGGCTTTGGAGATACAGGACACCAACCTCTTTCAGATGTGTTTAAATCTGCTGTATCCATCAGCAGTGCTCCAGGAAGTCAGCTTGCAGCACCCTATGGCTACCAAACCAACTTCCAAGTATCAATCAGGACTTGATCCCCAACCAAAGCCCTTATGGACTAAGCTACACTGCCACTAGCTATATTAGCAGTTTTGTCAACTATGGACAGTATTTCGTTATTCAATAACAAACAATGAGAAAGCACTTCTTAATAAAGAGGATGTTTTTGCTACACTTGCAGCATGAGTTGCTCTATGAAGTGTCTGACATTTTTTACTTTCTGCTGTAGCACCTGTCTAGTTTATTGTCTAATTAGCCTATAATAAATGTGATACGTGTCATGATCATCCAATCACCTGCCTACTTTGAAATGTCCAGAGCATTTCTAAACACTTTCTGGAGGCTATTGCCCAGTTGGACCAGTGAAATTTAATGAACAATCCATTGGGTGTGTCTGGTTAGTGTATATGGCGCCACTCACGAAGAGTCACATGAATTTTCCGCTGAGTCACATCGAAAGGATCACTGCTTAAAATTCAAGTTGCAGAGGAGTTTGGCTGTATGATGGTCACTGTGAGAGAGAGGTGGTGGGTTAGGAGAGACTGATGCACTGGGGACAGTTTGACAGGAGAATGAGGATGTGAACAGTGAGTTTTCCTGAGAGCATCAATGGTTTTACAGCTTTTAGGAATGTGAGGGTCCGAAAATAGAAAAGTAATGCAGGCAGTGGTCTACAGAGACCCAGTTTGGACTGTGCATGTGTGTGTTTGTATGTGTGTATCTGTTTCTGTTGATGAGTAGGAAAAAAGAGGGGGGGGGGGTTGTTTGTGACTTCACTTCAACTCTTCTCTGGCAAACAAAGAACGAATGCCGCAGCAGACCAGAGCCAGAGCTAGAGCCGGCTCACACTGTCTCTGTTTGTCTCTCGCTGCCTCCCCCATCTCTCCCTCTCTTTCTTTCTCTCTCTCTTTCTCTCTCCCTCTCTTTCTCTCTCTATCTCGGTCTTGCATGCCTGCACACACAGTAAAGAGACAGAGACTCCCTCCCATCTGCACATGTTCAATCTGTTGTTAATACCGACTCTCTCTCAATCCATCCAGCTTTCTCCAATTAGGCAGCATTACATAAGCCCCCTCCTGTCATATATATATAGGGACCGTGGGAGGAAGGGTCACCAATTACACTAACACACTCACACACAGTCGCACAAACGTGCGCACACGCAGTGGATCGTGCATTTATTTATTTCTATCAAATACAATTCCCCTCTGGCCCCAGCTCTACCCTGAGAACTGCAGGTTGTCATGGAAACTGTAGAAATCCCTTGGCAATGCACGAGCCGGCTGGCACGGAGAGCTTGAGAGCGCGCACGAGCGGAAAACAGAGAGCCAAGGATAAATGCAGATGGAGAAAGAAGTCCAAAACTCTCTGGTTACATTTTACTTAAGGGTTGAGTTCATGTTTGATTAAACTCAGCAATGACCGATTCATGATGTTTAAATTCATATGTTCAATGTGCCTGCATTACTTTTCTATTTTACACGGAGAAGATATAACATTTTACTGTTTATCACTATAAACTATCTGTGAATTCATTAAACAAGTGCTTTTCATAAATCATTATTTAAAGACCCTGGAATGCAAAATCATACTATCGACTGTACACATTATTTGTGCAGATATAATTTATACTACTGCAATACTGATTTAGACAGTTTGAAGTTATTCACTGCTTCAAAATCTCTGAGCAGAGTTAAATATGCAGTGACAGCAAGATCCAAATGTGGCATGTGACTGGGGGATTTGTGGCAGGTAGGGTTGCAAATTTCTGGGAAGTTTCAAAGTTGAAGACTTTCCATTGGAATTGATGAGAATTCATGAGAAATGACATGAATTAACCTTGAACTTACAAAACTGAAGGTTAGTTCTCAGCAGGGATTTGACTACAATTGGGGAAATGTGTTTTGGCATAGTCATGACTAAAACAGCCAAATTTTAATGCAGGTATACTTCAGCATATCTCTGCTATTCCTCAGTCACATGCACACAGCATACTGCTTACTTCAGAAATACTGAGGCCACGTCCCCTACGTGCACTTTTCATTTCTCCATCACGTGCACAGATGATTTCCAGAACCCTGGACGATTGAGGCCACACATTTGAGCCTGTCGACAACTAGTGAAGATGAAATTGATTTTTCCATAAAATTATTCCAACTTGGTTAAGTTCTACTTCAAAATAAGTTTGTTGAAAAGTTACCTTTTGATCGGTATTATTTCACATGGATGTCTGCCCATGACAAAACAAAATGTTTATATTGTTGAAAAGGTAGGGGTGAGTGCTGCATGGGGTCAAAACGTATGAAACAGAGGTAAGATCGGGTGCTCTTCAAGGATCCAAGGACGGCGGTACTTTTAGAAAACAACATATCATCCTTTATTATGTCAGGGACACGTCAACGCGTTTCGTCTCATCAGAGTCTTCATCAGGACATGATTAGCAACACGAAACAGGTGTTTAAATTACCTAGAAAGTGTCATGTGATTTTGTCTCGAGACGCCATCAAATGACATCAGACATTAAGAAAAGATATAAAGATAAAACATATAAGGAAAAAACACAAGAGGCCTGGCTGCACAATAATAAACAGCCTGCACCAAACAATAATCGGCAAAATACTTTATAAAAAAGGAGAAAAGTCTATTTCTTCATTTAGACCTGGGCAGGAGGTGGCTTTTAGAGTATAGATGTTTATATTGTTGTTTCAGTTTGATACAGCAGCCTGAAATAACCCACAGTTTCCATCTGATTCCTATAAACCCCTATAATTCCCATGGGAAGTTTCCATTTTAAAAGGTTTTAAAATGTCCAAAAAATACCCCTAGTGGTAGGGCTGTAGCTGCAGTTTTTGGCTGCAGATGCTACTATTTTACCAGCATTTGCCACCTCACTCAGTGGTATGCCACTTAGAAATGTGACATGGCAGAACATATTTGGATAACACAACAGATGAATAGATAGATGGATGGACAGATAGAGGGTCGAGTCAACCTTAAGTCATTTTGTCTGTTATTATTGAGAGTTCCACTGTGGAATTTATCAGTGTGGGACACTCCTAGTGACATAAGTGTCATGCTCGCAGACCACAGGGGACACCAGATAACATGGTAACTTATTAGGGTCTGCCGAGAAAGCAAAGACAGCAACTTTGAAAAGGATTTGTACTTCTTCTTGAATATGCTGGACTAAATTATTGGATTTACACTGCAAAAACTCAGATCAAGGCAAGTGTGTTTTTGTAGTTTTTATGTCAGAAATATCTACAACACTTATTTAACCCTCAATCACTGAACAAGTCAAGATAAATACTTGACTTTAAGGAATAAAAAGCAAAAATAAGGCATTGACTTTCTTGAAATGATAAGAAAATCTGTGCCAATGAAACATGGAAAGTTTGTCTCAGTGAGGATCTAAAATTAAGGTTTAATATCTGTTCTGAAGAACAAAATCATTTTAAGACAACCTTTAAGTTAAAATTGTCTCATCTTACTGGCACATTTCTTACTTAGTAAAGCAACTCAGGCCTTATATTTAGTTTTATCACTTCAAGTAACATCTTAATCCAGACATGAAGGTACTTTTGTAAACTGTGGCTTTGAATCAGTCCAGTGAATTTTTTTGTCCCTCACCTAGATCCAGGTTTTTGCGCTGTAGACGATTTTCTAAATCACTCATGATGTTGAGTCCAGTGAGTAATGTGAACCTGTTCTGATCTGTTGCGTATTTGCAGACAGTGACTCTGTGGGATCAAAAACATCATTATTAAGCAGGGCATTGTCTCAGTCTGGATACCTGGTAGCTGGTTTATGAAGTTAAAGGTCCAAGGTCAAAATCAGGATAAACTATTTTATAAATGTGATTTAGAAGAATACTGCTAAGATTTTAAAGGTAATTTGGCAAAGGGCAAAGCTGTGGAGTATCCTGGTCATCCTGATCTTGTGAACAGATTTCTCAGGAATGCTTAGAGCATGTTATTTGTCATCCATGATTGGACCCAGGCGACCAAGATCCAGCTCTTCAGTTTGAAGTGTTCAGAGCAGAGAAGGATGAAGAGTCTCAGCCAGAGAAGCAATGGACATTTCTAAAGCTCACGTTTGAGGTTTTTCTTCAGCTAAACATGATCCACATAGGCATAAAACTGTTTATTTCTGCACACAAACTTGATCACTATCATCATCATCACTCCATCGTTAAGTATTACTGGTATTAACCAGCCTCACTCTGAGATACAGTATTGGTACTGACAACAGAAGATTGTGATTGAGGCTTACATAATGCCAATGAAGTAGGTCATTAGAAGTTTACAGCATCAGTTAGCATAAATATTGGTGCAGCCATGAGTAGTAAACAACAGATATAAGAATGTACGGCACTGTTACAGTCCCAAAGACCTAAAACCTCCTGAGCTGGCTGTTAAAACTGTAAATGTTTGTCTTTTGTAAAGCCAGGCTGACTTTTGTCATGGTCATCAGCTACTTTTGGTTGTTGCTATTATTCTACGGCAGGGAATATGAAATATGTAGCTGGTGAATTTTAAAAAATGTCTTCTAAATAATCATAATGCAACAAAATGTCCAGAAGCACGTTCACTGCAAACATGGGTTATTGAAGAAAAGTGGATTTTATAAAGGTACTACTTCTGTACTCTTGAAAGTAAGTACTCCAGAACTTTTACTCAAGTATTAACCTATTGAGCAACTTTAGCTTGGATTTGATTAACATTTGAATGAGAGATCTATACCAGGGATGGGCAACTTTGGTCACCAGGAGAGTCATTTCAAACTAATCCTCTTTGCCTGAGGGTCAAATGTTTCACATTCTGAATAGTACGAAAGGGGAGATAACATAAAGCTGTCATAAGAAGTTACTTTATCAACATTTACAGACATTTAGACTTAAAAGCAATAAGAAATACTGAATCTAATGAGCTAAACAGAATTCAATACAGAGACTTTTTTGGTTTTTGAGTAGAGGAAACAGCGTTTTTTGGTTATCGAAGAACATTTTACTGCATTTTTATTTCTATTTTGATAATAGTCTGACTGGATCATGGCACTGGTATCAATAAAACCCTATCTGTTCTCCTCCTTATTTGTAGCAGATTTGTCTGTTTTTTCTTACCAGTCACACTATTCCAGCTCCATGAAAACAACCTAACGTGCCCTCTCGAGTCCTACTCAAGTGCACTCATATTGTATGATGACAGTATTTAAGTGAGAACAGAGTACAAAAGTATCATGATGTAACAACATTATCAGAACAATATCTGTGACTGATTGCCTAAAAAACGTGATAATTAGTATTTGTGAATTTCACTATTTTGTCCCATGGATTTGTTGCAATATTGGCAGATTGTCCAGATATACCACAATGGCTTCCCTCATCTTTACTAAAAGTACATTTTTAAAAATCAAAACTACCATTGTTAACACAGTAAAATGTTGCTTTTCTTCCTTTACACCCATTTCCAACAAATAGACTGACACCATTAAATAAACAGGTCAGTTTTAGTTAGATGGAGGCTTTGTGCTCTTGACAAAAAAAATACCAGCATCTGCTTTAATGAGTTAGAAAATGTGGCCTTACTAGGTGTCAGCAAAAATGTTGTATCAAGGACCTTATGTACAAGCATATTTTAATCAACAATACTAATTTAATACTTTTTCTGGTTGTTCTGCATCAGTTTTGGGTAACTTTAGTCACCAAGAGGACCACAGTCATGTTGTTCTCACAACCAAAGTTCATAATCATAACAAGTTTTAGAATCTTCTTAACCTCACAACGAAGTTTACTTATACCTATGCAAAATGAGTTTAATCAATATTAATATGTTTAAAGTCAAATGCAAAAAAAAAGTTTTGCTGAAAACAATATTCAAGCCAGTGTGGGGTATCCTTTACATTACGATTTTTATGACTCATCAAATATATTGTGCAAACATTTTGATATTTTTAACAGATGTGTTATGTGACACAAGCACAGAAGTTTGCAGACACAGCCAAATGAAGCTGTATTTCCTCTGAAATATGAGGAATATTATTTTTTATGGGATAAGTTTCAAAGGATTTTAAAGGGATAAGTAGCATATACTGCCCAGGACTAGTTGCCCCCTCCTACTTTATCTCTGTTAAATATAAACAAATTCCTAATAGACAAACCAAACTCCAGCTGAGGTCCCTAATACAGGACACACGAAATAGTGCTCTAAATCCTCAGAACATGGAGTACATTTAAATCAAGGACTATTTCACTGTGACAAGCGCAGATTCATGAAGTGCTGCTGATGCTCTGCAGAGAAAACCTGTTATCGGATTAGTTGTACTTGAACTTGAGTATCATATTATAGCACTCTTACTTCCACAGGAGATGTGCTGGATTGACCTGCTGCAAACTTTTCCCACATTTCCACTCTAAACTGAAGCTTCCAACAAGTGCAACAGCGACTGTATTATATCGTTTGTTCTGATTCTCACCGAGAAAAAGGCAGAGAAGATCCAGTCCCACCAGAAGCTTCCTCTTAGACAAAGCTGGTCCTGTTATCTCCATGAGTTTCTTCCCGGCCCCGCTCTCCATCCCTTCAGCCGCCAGCCTGCTCTTGTTGTCGGTCAGTTTGAGCTGCAGCTCTGCGCTGGACACCGGGACACCGGCGCTGTGTGCGCCAAACTTATCCAACATGACTGCTGTCTGCGTAAAGTTCGGAGGAGGAAACTTGTTGGCATCAGAGAGTGAGGAGCTCTTCAGGAGCGGAGCTGAGAGAAGTGAGGGGGATCCACAGGTTGTCTCAGTATTTAATCCCCACGCTGACAGAGTCAAAGGTCTTTTTACGCATTTTTAGTGTCATCACAGGGAGCAGGGCTCGCCCCGACTCGTTACGGAGAGTCCGTCACCTTCAAGATATTCACAAGTGAGCTGCGGAAAACTTTAGAGGAGTTACGAAACACACTCACAGTCGTACTCTCTCTCTCTCTCTCCCTCTCTCCCATAAATGATGGCACTCTGTGATTAGGGATGATTGAACATTCACAGCGGATGAGTGTCGAGATGACGGTGTGAAATGTTTCTACATCATAATGATTCACTGATTAATTTTCTTTTATTTAATGAATGATATGACTTTGCAGACTAAACTAAACAAGTGCCAAAGAGAAGTTTCCGGTGATTGTACCAGTCCACACTTGTTTTAATGACCCAGATTCCCTCCTCGAGTCTGAAGCCATCGATCATATTTGTCTTAGTTCACAGTTTCAGCATCTTTTGAACTGCAAGACAGAACTAGAGAATTTGCATTTCCTTGCAGCAAATGCGTTGAAATGCTGAGTCTGAATGCTGGAACTGTGAAATGAAATTTCTAAAGCCAGGGCAAATAAAGCTGAAAATGTGACATAAGCAGTTGGAAACAGTAAAACTAAGCTTACAACTGGCTATGCTAAATAAAAATGTTAAAAGTTGTGGAAGTAAGCTAGAAACCGAATAAAGGTAAGCCAAATTTGCATAAGCCCACTGATATGTTTGCCCACCCTGAAGGAGTGACAACTGTTAAAAGGGGTAAATGGATAAGACCTAAAATGACAAAGACTTTAATCAGTAGCGGAAGTTTTAAATATGTCCTGAAATAAGCATACTAAAGAAAGAAATAGAGTATGGATAAATTTCTGTTCATGTACATATGTGTGCATATGTGTGAATAAATGATTATGGTCATTGGTCTATATGTGCATTTGTGCATGTATGTTTGCATGATGGATCTATGTATAAATCAGAGTATGAGCATATGTAAATGAAAAGGTATCTTTCATTATGGGTATATTTCTGTTTATGTGTGTATGTCTGAAGAAAATGATGCATATGTATATTTGTATGCATCTGTAAAATGACTGAGAGTGACATTAATGTGTTAAAGCAAAAATGCAGTATGTAGGTGAAACTATGCCAAATGTGTAGAGCTCAGAAGTTGAAGCAGTTTTAGCAGGACTGTATAAATCTCCCATTTATTTAAGTATATTTAATTATACCAAATCTGTAAAGCTTGAAAGATGAAGCAGGTTCAGCAGAACTGCATAAATGTCCAATTCATTTCAATGTGAAAAAAATAGTATTTTTCAAAATCAAAGTATTTTTGTCTTTTAAAACTATCACAGTTAAGAATTTGAGGAAAAAAAACAGGAGATTTCTGTTCAACAATCTGATTTGCGCATTTTTTTTCTCTGAACATTACGTGCAAGAGTCCGTGCATTGTGTTTTAATTTGAAACTTCCGGTCACTCCACACGGTGACTTCCTGTGAATTTACGATGCTTGGAAGCGGCCGTGCTGTAAACAGACCTTTACTGGCATGTAGCGAGCACGGAGCTGTTAACATCCCCGCCTCATGTCTCACCAAAACTTCCGCTGAATATCTCCGTTTCACGGAGGCTTTGTACGTCAGCTGCGGGTCTGTTCCTCAGTGCTGAGCCGAAGCCGCTAGCGCTAAGCTAAGCTAAGCTAAGCTAAGCTAAGCTAAGCTCAGCTCCACCTTTCACAGCCAATGTATGGAGGAGCTGAGGGAAAAAAGCTGGGTACTTCCGGGTAAACGAAGGCTCGCTGTGCCAAAACCATGATAGATATCAGAAAAGGGATTGCACTGTGAGCATCCCAAGAACATGCTGAAGCTATGGGTGTAATTTTTATGTCCATACAGTAAAGAATGTTGACATAGTGGCGAGCGCCCAGCTGTCCGGAGGTGAATTTTTGCATTACCGCAGATGAGAAGATTCTGACTCATACCACAAAAGCTGAAGCTCACTGAGACAAAACGATGTCAGATTAAACTTTGAAGCGGATTTCACGTATAAGACGAGAAGGTTAGCGACGTTTTGATGCATAAATCATGTCTGTGGACGACAGTTTGACGAAGTTATAACAGGATAATTCTGCTGAGTCCGCGAGAATTTTTCTGTGTCTGTCCACTCTGAGATGACGTCACACTCGCTCTGAGGACATTGATTGCCTCAAAAGTTGGTGTTGCCTAAAAATTCATATTTAAAAAACCGTAGAAGCCAGCAAAAAGATGAAGATATTTAAAAATAGCTGAGAAGTCAGTGCAGCTTTTAAAGTACAAATGAAGTCTGTAGGTGAAAGCATGCCCAAGCTGTCGTCATGACAAGAAGGAGTCGTCATGTTCTGGGGCTGCTTTGCTGCATCTGACTCAGGGTGTCTTGAATCTTTGCAGTGTACAATGAAATCTCAAGACTATCAAGAGATTCTGGAGCGAAATGTGCTGCCCAGTGTCAGAAAGCTTGATCTCAGCCACAGGTCATGGCTCCTCCAACAGGATCATGACCCAAAAAACATTGCTACAACATCTAAGAAGGGCTAAGAACAAAAAAATTGACTATTCTGGGATCCCTGATCTGAATTCTACCGAACATTGGTGGAAGGAGCTGAAACATGCAGTCTGGAGAAGACACCCTTCAAACCTGAGACAGCTAGAGCAGTCTGCACATGAGGAATGGTCAAAATACCTGTGGACAGGTGCAGAAGTCTTATTGAGAGTTACAGAATTTGCAGTGATTGTCTCAGTAGGTTGTGATACAAAACAGTGAGTTCAGGGTACCATTATTTTTGTCAAGGCCATTTTCATGAGGTTTTTTTTTTTTAAATGATGCTGTTCAACCAATTCAAAAGTAATGTCTGACTTTCATTAGTTAATTTTCAGTGATGTTTTATTTATTTATAACTTGTCAGTTTCAAGTTATTTCAGTGACCATGTGGGGTTTTGTTTCTTTAACGGAAGAGTACCGACAATTTTTGTCACATATATACATATATGTAAATTCAATTGTCCAGTCAAATGGACATTATGCACAAAAGAGTATATTTTGCCTGATATTGTATATTTTATACAAGATTATGATGTGATACACAAGTATGCGTGGGTGGCGCAGTTGGATAGTGCGCTTGGTCAGTGATTGGGAGGTTGCAGGTTAAAGCCCAGCTCCGGGCGACACATGGCGATGTGTCCTTGGGCAAGACACTTAACCCCAAGTTGCTCCCACTGCTGCATCAGTGGCGTGTAAATGGGCATGAAAGGGCGTGAATGTGTTAGAGACACTTATGGATAACTAACATAGAAACTCTGAACCATCAGTGAGTGAATGTGAGAGTGAATGGGTGTGAATGGGTCGGTGTGACCTGCGGTGTAAAGCAGCTTTGAGTAGTCAAAGACTAGAAAAGCGCTATATAAGCTCAAGTCCATTTACCATTAAACAGTTTTATCGAATATTAATATTAAATGTACTTCATATTATGCATTTAGGTCATATAAAAGCAGAAGCCTATGTAAGGACAGGGAAGCCTTTGAGCGTAGGGGGACAGTACGTTTGTGTATTTGTGTGTGTTATTAAAGTGTAATTACACTTACTGCTATAATTTATTTCTCTAAAATATCATGTTTTCTCTCTTAGAGTCCAAAGGTGGGCGCAACAGGGTGACTGAGAAATTTCCAAAGGAAGCAACATCATCTCATAATATTTTGCATTTTTGCCATATTCATATAATTTACTCTCAATAAATGTTTGTTAAAGATTTGTGTTTGTGGATCTATGTTAAGTTCCATAAAATTACAGTTCATTCTGTTGATGCATGATGTCAACTGTACTGGTCAGATGCATAACTCCCTAAAAATATAAAAGATTGAAAAAAAAGTTTGGCTATGGTTTTTAATCTGTTTGAAAGTAAATACAAATATGTAAAAAATTATTTATTTTTAATTGAATAAGTCATGCATTAAAGAGTTAATAGATCATTTATTTAATAATTTTTGTAGTAGTGGAAATAAACTGAGTGTAAAGTTTTGTATGCAGTACTCGAGTAAAAGTCAAGATCCTTCTTTTTAAATATCTATTGTGTAAATTTCTGCACAAGGCGACTCGCCTTTAAAGTACCAAATTATTCACAACATGTTTTACCACAAACATAAAATAATCCTGATATTGTGTGATGTACATTAGGACTATGGCACCATAGAACAAATCCACTAAACGTGATTTAATTCACCATCCTCCTGCCACAAGCACATTCAACTTGACTCCAGAAATCAAACTCTACCTGTATCAATTCAGACTGACTACAAAGACAAGCCAGTATGTCCAAACTGGAAAACTTTAATGTTTCTTTGTAAATATTCACACATTTTGAATTTGATGCCTGCAGCGCCTTCCAAACAAGCTGGGACAGGGACATGTTTACCACTGTGACATCACCTTTCCTTTTAACAACACTCAATAAGCTTTTGGAAACTGAAGACATTGTTGAATTGGAATTGGAATTTTTCCCTTTCTTGCCTGATTTACAACTTCAGTTGCTCAACAGTCCGGGGTCTTTGTATTTTCAGCGGTCTGGACTGCAGATAGGTCAAGTCTTGTACCTGCACTCTTCAGCTATACGTTTTGGCATTGTCTTGTTGAAATAAGCAGCGACATCCCAAAAACAATTTTACTAGGATGTGTTGCTCCAAATCATATACCTTACAGCATTAATGGTGCCTTGCATGTGCATTAATGTGTAAGTTACCCATGCCATGGGCAGCAAAATACTCCATACCAGTATATAAATTGGGATGGAGCCAATAAAAGATAATAAAAATGGTGACGTTGTTTGAAGACTGGACTCCAAGAAGAAGCTACCCATACCATCTCCGATGCTTTGACCTTTGTTCTGATAACAGTCTGGATGGTCCTTTTCCTCTTTAGCCTGGATGACACAATGTCCATGATTTCTGAAAACAATCTGAAATGTGGACTCATCAGGGCACAGCAGACTTTTACATCAGAGAGGCTAGTGATGTTTCTGGGTGTTGTTGATACTGTAAATGGCTTTGGCTTTGCGAGGCAGAGTTTTAGCTTGACCTTGTCGATCCAGAGATGAACTGTGTAAACTGTTAGCGGTTTTCTGAAGTGTTGCTGAGGTGATATCCTCAAAATGACGTCAGTTCCAATGCAGCGCTGCCTGAAGGTTTGACAGTTACAGGCATTCGGTGGTGATTTCAGCTTTGCTACGTACATGTAGAGATCTCTCTGGAATCTCTGAATCTTTTTGTATTACGGACTGTAGATGATTAAATCCCCAAATTCTCATATGACTGATTAGCACACAGTTGTTCACAAAGCGGTGAACCTCGCCTGACCCTTTCTTGTGAAAAGCTGAGCACTTTCTTATACCAAATCATGACACTCAGAAACTACAGTCCCAATGCTTGAGTAAATTGACTTTGCATTGGTGTAAATCACTTTTAACATTAGAAACAGACGTTTAACCACATGATAGCTGAGCCATATCAACACCCCAGCACTCCTTCAGTGAACACTCTGGTTTAGAAAGAGTTTAATTACCACAAGGGGGCGCTGTTCTCCAGGGATGGTTTAGGCTTCAGGGCTCATGAGAAGGCAACACTATAAGCTGAAGTAGCATGCCACTCAGCATACCTGTATCTTCAAATAAATAACATTTTCTTTGTTTTGCTCACACCACACCAAACCAACACATTTCCTCTTTTATTACAAACCTTGAAAAATTTAAGACCTCAGCCACAGACATATACCAACAACATCTGACACATGAGGCAGTCTGTAGCATAGCTTGATCTGTATTTTTTTAGCTCCTAATCCACTTCACCTGAGAGACAAAATCATATTCTGACTCCACATTTTCATAAATACTCTCCTGACTTGTTAGTTTATGCCAGCTTATGAATTTTGTTGTAAGAATCTAACGAAATACAACAAACTGTACTTGTGTTGTTTGTCCTTTTGTTGTGTCCTCACTTGTATGTGTCTTCATTGTAGCACAGAGGATAAGACGTCCACTTAACTACATCAAGCACTTCCAGTATGGATGAAAAACCAGACTTGTACCCCCTGCTGAGACTGTGTCAGGGTTGTGAGGGGATAAAAGAAGATTTAAAAAATCAGAGATATAAGACATTTATTTTACTGACTTGTATTTTTTCTATGAAGCTTCAGTGATGAAAAAGCATGAGCTGTATCTGATGGATGTTTTGCAGCAGTCCTCTGCAGCAGAGGGCAGCAGGGGAACTTAAGGGGGACTGTTTGTTGTGTTTCTGCTGATAATAAGCATTTTTTGTTTCGTTTCTCTACGTAGAGGAAAATGGGGAGAGACTGAAAGGGAGAGAGAGAGAGAGAGAGAGAGAGAGAGAGAGAGGAGTGAGAACACTTATCAAAACGTGAAGTGAAATCCCTGTGAGAAAACCCAGCACATCACGATGCACAGAAAATCCAACCACAGTTATGACAACTGAGCAATTTTTTCTTTTATGAGTTTTGATATGATAAGATTTACCTTTGTCAGGTGACCCATTACCAAACCCGGAGCTGCGGTTGGATTTCTCTGCGGTGTTTCATCATTTTTGATGAGTAAAGTGTCATTCATTACACATTAAACATTACGACACTTGTGGGAGTGATGTTGCTTCAGAGCTGACACAGCGAGGCTTTAATTTCACTGGTCTACCGCAGACTACTGAGGATAGCAGATTTTGGATGTCAAAGGTGAAGGTTGAGCCGTGTGGTGGTGCAGCAAATAGGACTGTTGTGTCCAAACAAATGTCTGGGCCCATGGAAGACCCAGTGGAGGCCCTTTCCAGGTGTGATTCAGCCATGTATGGGGTTTAAGATACTTTTCAACATCATTCAGGCAGCTTATCCTTTGAGTCCAGGCTTCAAACTATGTCACCATTTTTATAATCTTCTATTGGCCCCGTCCCAATTTTTGTTGTGGCCCAACGGTCAGGTCTAATTGACCTTGCAAAAGGAGAATATTTTGACAAAAGTTCAGTGACATCTCAGACAAATGGGGTTTACATTTTGAAACAGGCAACATTTTTGCTGAAATGCCCTGAAATTCATTTGTATTTTTGTGTCTTCCATGGGAAATAACACTACTTGGGTTAAAAGTAAGGCTTGTTTAGGACTTACTGAGTTTCCAACAGACCTTAACCTCTTAACCTTTATGGGCCCCCTGTGAGGCTGGTCCCCTTTTCCCTTCTTATGGGCAGCCTTGGTTGCTTCACAGCAAGAGGGTTGCTGGTTTGCCTCTCCGAGATGGTTGGAGTCTTTCTTGTTAAGACTAATGTTTTCCCGTTGTGGGTACTTTGGTTTCCTCTCACAGACCAAATAAATCATCATTAGGTTAATCAGTGGTTCTTAAATGATGTGGCAGAGCCTTCAGACAAGTTGAGGTGTTTCCTGGGACTTCACTTTGTGAAAACAGTGGCTTTCTGAACAACTCAACAACCACTGAAAGGGGTTTTCATTTCCTACCCTGATACTTCAGATGTGTTCATTTCAGCTTTCTCAAACAATTCATTCGGGGTAAACCTACTCAAAACCAATATTTAGTTATGAGTAGTTCTGAACACGGAGGCTTTAGGATTTTGGCTTGTTTTTGGTACACCTCAGACAAAAAGAGTTTTAAAATTATGTGGTTAAATAATAAATATATATTCCTCTTTAGTTGGAGAGTTTTTGTGAATGTCTGTGATTGTCGGTGACTAATTGGCAGCACTGTGATTGGCTGGCAGCTACTTCAGAGTGCCCTTTTTCTCACCTGGTGTCAGCTGGGATGGGGCCTAGCAAAGTCAAAGGATACCAGGCATCTATATCTATCTTTACATACAAACATTTATGTAAATACACACACACACACACATACACACATATGACTCAGAAATTAATCAAGCATGAAATTCAACCACTAAAACAATTTGTCAGTACAAGAATGCAAGTAAATAGCTATAACATGACACCAAGCTATTGTTATTAAATCAAAAATATTAATGTAATAGGGTTTGGTGTTTTTGCTATAATCTGACATTATACAAATAACGATCTATTACATATAAAGATTGATTGATCAATTAATTGATTGGTTGTCTTAAAATGCTGCCCATGATATTCTTTACATTTTGAAAGAGTTTCATATTTGACTCAAAACAAATTGGCAGGACTTTGTGAGGATGTAATGAAATGTCTTTTGGCCTCATCGTCATGTTTTATAACATTTACCTGATATATATTGGTTTTGTGTTTTATTTTGAAATGACGATTCCTGTCATCTCAGTTCTTGTTTAGTGGGTACTCTCAATTCCTTGATTATCAGCACATGGCCATATCACACACCTGTTTGTGATTGGTTGATGAGCCAGTAGTCTGTATAGACTTCTTACTTTGCCCTCCTCAGTTGCTAGTTTTTCTCTGCTTACATGATATTTGTAATGCTATTTCTTATATTCTGCTTTTCTCTGTGAATTTGTTACTTCTTGGGTTTTAGAAACTGATTTTTTTCTTGTTGTACAGATGGTTCAGATTTTAAACTCATCCTATGTCCAGTTCTATGTGAAGTTTAGTTTACTTTAACACAGATGCCAAAAGCACTCTGAGAGCGCAGACCTCCGGAAGTGCCACAGTCCTCACCCATATTGTGATTTTCACCATAAACATTAGTCCTACCTTGATTTCATCTCAATATTTAGATTCCTTGACCATGAAAATGTACCATTAGCATTTGGATTCATAATATCTATTTTAGTCCAGCAGTTATTCACGAAAATCAAATTTTTCGTCATGGCGGATCCAGACAGTCCGGATCACTCTTGACATCTAATCATTGTTCTTTGTCCCAATTTGGACATTTCCTGAAAATTTCATTGGAATCCGTCCATAACTTTTTGAGTTATGTTACAAACAGAGAGACAAACTAACAAACTAAAAAACAGACTCTGACTATAACATAATCTCCTTGGTGGAGGTAAGTAGTTGTATTTGTATTTCTGGACTGAGTGCTCAGCTCATACACACAGTCTGCATATTACATCGGGCATATTATTTCAGTCATAGATTTCAACTGAATTTTATTTTCCCTAACAAAAAAATGACTTTATATTTCTCAATTATTTTATTTTAATTGCCTGCTGTTATATTCATTTGCTTTTTAACTCTGTTTTCAAATTTTATGAATTTGGCATGTGAACAGAGTATACTAACCGGCCACATGATTAGGTACACCTTGGTTGGACTTTTACCTTCACAACTGCTCTATAATTCATGGAATAGATTCAACACAGTGCCGAAAACATCCTCTGAGATTTTATTGCATATTGACATGCACACCCATGATGAGAATCTTTTTCTCCCACATAAATATGATCAGTGGATTGAAGTTATATGATTGGATTGAAATCTGGAGACTGCGGAGGCCTCCAGTTGAGGATGATTTCAGTACCAGAAGATGTGTACAATGTGATCATAAAGGGATGGACATGGTCAGCAGCATTATTCAGGTTGGTTATGATATTTCAACAAAGCTCTGCTGGTAATAAGTGGCCTGAAGTGTGCCAAGAAACAGTCGTCCAAACCATCACATCAGCACCACCAGCCTGAAGTGTCGATACAAGGCAGATGGATTCATGCTTTCATATTGTTCACACCAAATCCTGACCCCACTGTCTGAATATTGCAGCAGAAATGGAGTCTTACTTGACCGAGCAACATTTTCTGGATCGTTTACTGGTAAGCTTGTGTGCAGTTTTCTTTTGTTCGCCAGCAGGAGTGGCACCCGGTTTGGTCTCCTGCTGTAGCCAATCGGCTTCAAGATCAGAAGAGTTGTGCATTTAGAAATGATCTTCTGCATACCAACAAGTGCTTATTTGGGTCTCTGTTGTCTTTTTGTCATCTCCAACCACACTGAAGTTTAGAATCAACCCGGCACTTTTGCT
The DNA here is from genome assembly GCA_036419115.1 of Scarus forsteni. NCBI lineage: Eukaryota > Metazoa > Chordata > Actinopteri > Labriformes > Labridae > Scarus > Scarus forsteni. The sequence goes on from JAZDUH010000471.1 coordinate 12,706,868, forward strand.
TGGAGGACTGCTGTTCACTGGATATTTACTCTTTTCTAACATGCTCTTGAGTGTCAAAATCCTAGTCGATATAGACAGTTTCCTGAGTACTCAGACCATTCACAACTACTTAAATCAGATTTCTTCAGCAGGTCATTTTGATCATGTCTAGATACCTAAATCATTTTTTTTTTTTTTAATCTTTTAATGGTTTACACTGGGTAGTCCAAGCTTTTATTCTGTCCTGCCTTGATTACAGTAATACTCTGCTCTGGATTATCACAGACGTCACAACGTAGTCCACAATTAGTCCAAAATTCTGCAGCTACACTGATAACAGGTTCAAGAACTCCAATCCTGCATCACTACACTCACCACCAGTCAAGTATGGCAATGATTACCTCCGCCAAGGAGGTTATGTTTTCGGGAGAGTTTGTCTGTCTGTCTGTGAACTAAATAACTCACAAAGTTATGGATGGATTTTCATGAAATTTTCAGGAAATGTTCATGGAAAAAGGAAGAACTGATTCAATTTTGGTGTTGAACCGGATCAACGTCTGGATCCGCCATGATGAAAAATGTGATTTTCATGAATAACTACTGAACTAAAAAAGATATTATGAATCCAGTTGCTAATGGTATGTTTTCATGGTCAAGCAATCTAAATATTTAGGTGAAATAAAGGTAGGACTAATATTTATGGTGAAAATCACAATGTGGGTGAGGACTGTGGTGCTGGCGGAGGTCTGCGCTCTACGAGTGCTTTTCTAGTTTTAGAATGTTTTTCACTTATATAGCTTTTCATGGCCAAGCCCATGGTTTCATCACTGATCTACTGACCCCTACTGAGCCTGGATGTACCATTAGAACAGCTGAGTAGGGTCTCTTTGTGGTACCCAGAGGCTGATTACAGACAGAAAGGTTGTCAGGCTTTTGCATAGAAGCATCAAAGCTCTGGAAAGATGGACCAGCCATAAAATTGCTGCCATGCCAAACAGTTAAATGGGTACACTTAACAATGTGGGCATTATTGTGCACACTTAACACATGAGATTTGGGCCCATAGATTAAGATTAGATAAACTGTTACATCCACCTTCAGGTTATGTTACCAATAACATGTTTGTTTGCTGGTTTCTAAGCAATGTTATGAGAAAAACTGCAAAATGGATTTACATGAAAATTTAACCAGTGGTGTGGTTTGGTCCAAGGAAAAAGGCATTACATTTTAGTGTCAATCCAGATATTTTTCTGGATGTAGAAAATTCCCAAAGCTCTCCGTAGATTAACATTGAACCAAACTTAAAAAAACAAACATTTCTGCCATTTCTTATCAGATTTGCTTCTAATTTTACAGAATAATTTGAGGTCCAGGTCTCTATCATCAAGGTATATTTAATTTGGACCCGATCCAGACAGATGTCGCAAAAAAAAACCAAAAAAAAAACCACAAGTTTATAATGGGAAGTCCCATTAATTTCCCTTTAGCTGCGTAGAGGGAGTTGCAGTTTATTTACAAACTGACATTAACCTTTGCAAACCTATGTGACCCCATTTCCCAGCTTCCCCTACAATGCTAGCAGAGTAGCTCACCTCATGCAGAGACTTGAGTGGAGACTTGACCGTCCAGTCAGACCACATGGTGATCCAGAGTTGTCTTTTTCACTGGAGTTGTGGAAAAGCCGCTGCTGTAGCTGAGCTACCATGGAAGAGGTCTGCACTTCCCGTGTAATTTTCTAGTTAAAGCTGTACGTCATCTAGAAAATCAGAAATGCATTGAAATACTCAGAATAACAGTAAGAAACTTCTTAAATTTTGGACTCAATGTCATATTTTCCACCTCTTTACAAATTTACTGATATTTGAGGAAGAATGAAATGCCTTCTTGGTAATACTGTAACTTCTCAGCCACGTGTCCAATGTTTTTGGAATTTATACGCGTGGGTGTATGTTAGTCACAGTGTGCTGATGTCACACATGTTGTTAGTTTCTAAAGGGAACAGAAGACATGAGAGCTTTCTGATCTTTTTGACCTTCTCCTAAGTGTCTCTGAAATGCTATGTCTCTGGTTTTCTTTGTTTCAAGACAACTTCCTCTTCCCTGTCAAACATAAACAGTCCCACTTCATTCCCATCACACCTAAAGCCCCTTCTGAGAGGTCATTTTTGTTATGTTGTGTGACGTACTGCGGCACCTTAAAGGTCAGATTATGTTTAATGTCAGGACACAGACACAAACATCCATAATGTAACCTCAATGACATTACAGAGAACTGGCAGAAAAGTCTGTAACCCATCCTGAGTTCTTTAAAAAGATCAGTACACCTAAGCTGACACACCCAATGAATCATTCATTTCACTTGTCCTTCTGGGAAAGAACCCAAATACCACTTTCACACTAAAAGTAGCAGGAAAGAGTGCGATTTCAATGCAGGTAAACCCACTTACAATAGGCAAGTAACTCCTTTCCCACTGCCAGTAGACCAGGGTCTAATCACCAGCAGGCAAGCTGCGTGTCTGTTTTTTTTTCTCTGGTGTGTCCAGCTGTTGATGACATCATCAGCTCGATGAAACACGGTCATGTAAAACAATGAAAAGGAGCGAGGAAGCCATGGACAAAGTGGTCAGGACAGCACAGCACAGGCTGAATGATATTTGAGAGCTGATGATACGAAGGAGGATCAAATTTGTTGCTGGGATGGCAAAGAGTCACAGAAGTTACAGACAGAGGAGATGGGTGCGATATTTTGGGGTATAAGCACATTACACTAATGTCAAATTAGTGGATTCACCACTGTTTAGGAATAAGCAGAACAAGTCATAACACATCCGGCAGGTAATTAGACGACTTTTCCATCAATCACATTCATCACGGGCCAATCAGATAATGCGCTACTACTACTGCGCTACAGATTGTGGGCCACCAGAACACACATTCACAGCAACATGTCAGAAAAAGATCGTAACTATAGAGAAGTTTATACTTTCTTTCACCGAACAAAGCAATTTCTTCCCGTGCATGCGTAAGTTTTCTCCAGGCACTCCAAGATCAAAAACATGCTCATTAGGTTAATTTGTGATTCTAAATTACCCGTAGGTATGAGCGTGAGTGTGAATGGTTCTCTGTCTCTCTGTGTGGCCCTGCGATTGACTGGCGAATGGTTCAGAGTGTACCCCGGGTCCGTGTACTTTGCAGCCATTCGTTTTTTGTGTTGATATGGCTAAACGGGAAACCATCCGATTTTCCTTTTTCCGTTTGGATGAAGGGAAACGCGTTTTTTGTTTGGTAATCAAAAATCCAAAAATGGAAAACGAGCTATCTGATATCTATTACGGGTTTATTATTCACAAATTGGGACATAAAATACGGCCGTAATTCCTTTCGTAAAGCTTGCTTTGCCTTCACCCGGAAGCACTTCCTTCTTCTGCGCTGCTGCCTCTTCTCTTTGTTCTGCTTCTGAAGCTACACTACGGTGTATTACTGCCCTCTAGTGAAATTATTTGTTTGCCGCGCTTTAAGCCCATTTCGAAGCATCATCCATAACCATAATTCTTTTTTATAAATTGAGTTTCAAATTCTCACTATATATCTATGTTCTATTATGCTAGTTCTGTAAATTGTATTTAGTTCTGAATAAATGTAATTGTTACTACCATGTATTAATAAATAGCCATTTATTTCAATTGTCAAACTACATTCTAAACACATATTACCAGATGGGCAGTTACACATTACAAACAAGGTAAGCCTCGGTTCTGCAATATTTTATCAATCAATCTTTATTTGTTCATAACAAGTGTTATCTCAAAACAGCATACTATCAGAAGCGCAGAAGAAGGAAGTGCTTTCGGGTGAAGGCAAAGCAAGTTTTATGAAAGGAATTACGGCCGTATTTTATGTCCCAACTTGTGAATAATAAATCCGTAATAGATATCAGATAAAGGCTCATTTTCCATTTTGGATTTTTGATTACCTTACGAAAAATGGGAAACGAGTCGTTTCCGGATTTTCGTTTCCCTTCATCCAAATGGAAATCGGAAAATCGGATGGTTTCCCGTTTGCCGTTTACCCATATCAACATCAATGACCGCAAAGTACCCGGACCACCTCGCCTCTTGCCAAATGACAGCTGGGATAGGCTCCAGATTCCCCATGACCCCGAAAAGGAATAAGCGATGTAGAAAATGAATGGATGGACGAATAAAGCAATGAGGTCCAGATCTGATAAAACTGCTACTGAAGCTATTAGCATCTTTGCTAATCTCTTTACGAACAGTCACTATCTGCTCGCCATTCCCAATCTTTGTGGATTAGAGCTGGCAACATGGATCTGCCTACAGACACTGAAACAGGCAGATCCATCCACTGAGCAAGTAAAAAAATATCCCCCCTAAAAATACCCTTAACAAAAAGGAATTGGTGGAGGAAACCCCAGGCAAGAAGGTCTGGAGATGAAATCCCCCTGTGGACAGGAGCTGCTGCTTTTTTTTGGAGAGAAAAAGAATTCATGAGACAGGCAGAAAGATGCAGCTCGGAGGATCAAACTGACTGCATAATAACATCGAGAAGGAATTCTGAAGCAGTTTGATAGAAAACTGCAGTTAACTGAAGAACATATCAGAAATAAAGTGATAAACAACTTTTTGGCTAAAAAAATAGCTTGAGGCAAACAAGGAATGTGAGAAAAACCTTAAGATGTTAAACATTCCGTCTTGTATTTTTGGGTTATTTTAATCTTCACAGTCCTCTAAATTCTTATACAACCATGGAAATATTAGCATTTTGTCTCGCATGGCTTTTACATCATGAGTTTTAATACTTTTGTTTCAGTTCTGTCTCTGTTGTTATTCTCAGAGTGAGCACTGCCACCCCTTGGTGAGTCATGAAGGTACTGCAGGTGAACACAGTGGTGGAAAAAGGTTTCAGACAACCCATGCACTTGAGATACATTAAGAATCATTCAAGTGACATTTCTTTTAGTATAGTCACAGGCAAAACACTAAACAAATTATATAAAGCCATAAAAAAATTAAAATTGATTGATTCCAGAGAGAAACATAAAAAAATTGAGTTTTGGTTCATGTTGGTGCTACTGATCAACTAATGATTAGAGTTGTGCTTTTGATTGCAGACGTTATTTTGTTGCACACATTTGAGCACCAATAGGTCCTGGAGTGACCAGCTCAGTCCCTGGACATAAACTTTGTTGAAAATCTGTGATGAATCATGAACAAGTCTGTTTCAAAGCGTAAACTCAAGAACTTGGAAGAATTGAAAAGGCTCATAAAAAAAACGTGTCAGCGTCAGTATCAGGAATCGAGCTCCACTGCCTCTAATGCTGCGTTCACACTGCAAGCGACCCAGCTACCAAAATCGTGTTGCCCATAGTGTCGCGTGTCCATAAATACCTCATTTTGGTCACCGTTCCCGTCGGCCGTCGCTCAGTGACATCACGTTGGCTCGAGTTTCACTGCAATCAAATATCATATATCATATGATAGGATGTATAAGCTGACATTGTTCCGGCTGTATCCTTTTTATTCACTTATCAACCACGAAACACTGCAGCTGATGCCCTGCAGCCGCATTATCTGTGAGTTTCCCGCGGTCCGTCTAGGCGGAACTAATGTCCTCACTGACTGATGTTTCCCACACGGACATGGATTGATACTCTGAAGTCCGGATGAATAACCGTCTGTCTAGTGTACCGTCACACACACACACACCGCTGATTGATCAGCTTTTTTTTACTTTCACATCCCGCGACAAGCTATGTGGTAGCGTGAAAAGCAGCTGTTGCATCATGGGAGGGTTAGCCCCGCCCCATCGCTGCTGTACATTGACTTTGCATGGAGAGTGATCGCCGAGGTAGCACAAGTAGCGTGCGGTGTGAAAGCACCTTAATGGCATTAATACTGACTATTAATTTGAGGATGTGATGATTTATTTATGCTTTGTTCAGTACTGAACATGTTCTTTGTCATTTGCTGACTTTGTTGCGGACAGCATTGAGAACTGACAGGTTCAAACTGTCAAGGATTTTACTTTTGTACATGTTTTCTTGCTAATAACCAAAATGATAATTAGCATTCTTTAGGCATGTTCACACTGAATGTGACTGCCCTCCTGCAACACAACGGACAGGATCTGGGCGATTTTGTCACTCTACCAAGTCGCTTCACTCAGATGCCAAAGATGAAAAATTTTAAATTTTCAGGCGACATGGTGTGTGGCTGTTGGACGACACCCACAACAGCTGTTTTTGCATGGGAACATTACTCAGTGAGTACATTAGTTCCGCCCTATTCAACAGAAGTGGTAGTTCTCTGTGGTCCTATCCTCCCCCATCTGCATCAGCTGCAGTGTTTTAGGGTTGGTAAATGAGTGAAAAGGATACAACTTCAATAATGCCAGGTAATACATACAAATATATGATATGATGCCATCATAGTGAAACTCGAGCGGGTCATTCAGCGATGCAACAGTGACAAAGTGAGCTATGTTATGGACAGTTTATGTGACTTGGGCGGGTGACATGAACATGGTCGCCCAAGTCACTTTCTGTGTCTGTCTGATGCAGCCATGTCTTTTGAAACAGGTTTACAAAAATTAGAAAATATTTCATGGTAATATTTTGGTTCCTGTGAAATTCTGAGGGTGTCTGAAAACTTTTTTTCCCACTATGGCAGGTGATTTTTTTCTAACCAACAGGTTTTATGTACAACTGTCTCTTGGGATTACAGAGCATGGCCCAAAAAGAGACAAAATACCAAGCGGGAGGCAGTGCTCTGCAGAGAAATGTGGTGTGCTGCAGAGAATTCTCATCATGTATGTGCAGCTGACAAATCTGATCCAAGAAAGGTGTACCAAACAAAGCGGTCATGAGCGTTGGTGGAAAACGAGACTTGACTCAGTTGATTCCAGTGTCTTAGTGTGTAATGTGTCCTCCTCTGCTTTTTGTAGTTTCATATTTCTCTTAGTTAAACAAAACCGATGATGATAGTATCAGTTCCGACTGAAATTAAAGTGTATCCGTCTCTTGAATTCACAGAGAATGGGCCATAGAAAGAGAAAATATCAATTGGGTGGCAGCTCTCTGTAAGAAACTGCCTTACTGAAAAGAACAGTCAGAGTGGTTGGAGATGACAGAAGGGAACAGTGAACAAAGAAACCTGTTGTTATTACAAGGGATGGGAATCGAAATCTACTCCAGCTTAGAATAATTCCCTTAAGGAATCAGTTTAGTCATTTTGCTTAACAGTTCCCTTATCAACATTTTTCTAGTTTGTTCTGTATGCCTTGTAAATCAAGGACGTGCCTCTCTTATCAAATCATGAGTAACTCCCAAAAATCACTGATTAATGTGGCCTGCCAGAGAATATAAGGAGTGACATTTGTTTGACATTGTTGCAGCTGAAAACCTATAAAAGCAAACTACTTCCCACACATTAAATCCACGGGAATCGAAAAAGGGATCAAAGAATTCTAGGCGAGAGCATTTGTCCAATTTCAAGTTGAAAAAAATCTCACTAGACCGATTCCAAGCCACAATTTACAGACATGCCTTGATGAAAATCTTATTTGAAGATATAAAAACTGAAAATAAGGACTGCCTTGCCTGTAATTAGTAAAATAATCTGCCAGTAAGATGAGAAAAAATAATCTTGAAAGTTGTCTTAAAATGAATTTTCTCTCCAGAGCAGATGTTAAACCTGAACTTAAGACCCTCGCTGAATCAAACTTTCCTTTTTTTCGCTGGCAGATATTTTCTTATCATTATAAGAAATTGAATGCCTTATTTTTGCATTATATTCCTTAAAGTAAGATATTTATCTTGACTTATTAAGTTAATGTGGATTAGAATAAGTGTTTTAATTATTTCTGACTTGAAAATAGACAGATAGATTGATAGATGAACCTTTATTGTCCCAGAAAAGGGAAATTTGTTTCCACAGCTTCCATACCATGTTGCCAAAGTACACCATCACGCATAACACAAACAGAACAATGGACAATCACAAACAAATACAGAGCAAGACAGCACTTAACATTGTCATTGTCTGGCAAGTAGGTTAAGTCATGGAGGTAGATTGTTCAGTATAGCCAGAGCAGATGGAACAAAACTCCTCTTAAAATGGGCCCTTCTGTATTTAAGAATCCTGTACCTGCGCCTAGAGGGAAGGAGCTGGAAGAAGTGATGGAGAGGATGGTCAGTGTCCGAGACTATTGACTTGGCAAGCCGGGCTATTGCTCTGTCGTTGAGTTCTGAGATATTAGGTGTGGGCAAACGGATGATTTTGGATGCTGTGTGGGTGATTTTGAGGAGTTTATTTCTACTAGAGACTGACAGCATGGTGTAAAAACAGGATGAACAATACAACAGAATGGACTGAATGATACCCTTGTACAAAAGCAGCAGAAAATGTGGAGCGACATGGAGAGAACTGAGTGTCCGGAGAACATGAAGCCTTTGTTGTGAGCGTTTGTGAATGTCCATGACATGGTGTTCAAAGGTGAAGTTATTGTCCAAAATGATTCCAAGATATTTAAAGGAGACATATCATGCTGATGTATGATTTAATACTTACACATAATATAATAAATTTGAAAACAAGACCTTACACCCCCTTAATTTTCAAAAAATGAGATATTGTATTTTTTCTGATATCCTAGAACGAGATTTGATGCCTCTGAAAATAGGTCATTGTAGATGTTAAATCATTGTGACGATTTTCTTTTATTGGAGTAATCTGATAAAACACTTCCTCCTCTGTGATGTCCGTAAGCCACAAAACCGTGGAGGAGGACTCAATACGTGGTCGCTGCTTTGAGCCTAAAATACAGTAGAAGAAGAAGGACAGGCTGGCTCTACCACCGATAGAACTGACCAATCAGAGCACAAAGGGCTGTGACGTTGCGAGGTAACTTTAGGTCAGCCTGGAAACCGAGTGTTTCAATGAGAGCTTAGGTGTGGGCAGGATGATTTTGGATGCTGTGTGGGTGATTTTGAGGAGTTTATTTCTACTAGAGACTGACAGCATGGTGTAAAAACAGGATGAACAATACAACAGAATGGACTGAAATGATACCTGTTCTATTGTACTATTGTTGATGACAAACAGATTGCCTAGATCTGAGTTTTTTCAGTGGTATCAATTGGTATCCATTTGCAGAAAACCATTTATGGGTGCACAGCCCATGAAATTTGAAGCAGACGGACTGCAGTAGCAGAAGACCAAATGGGCTCATCAAATTGTACAAAAGAAAACTGAAAAAATGTCACCTGGTATGTGTCTGGATTTCTGCAGCTCTCTGAAATATAGGGCCATAATTTGCTAAAGCAAGGCTCTGTACCAGTGGGTGAAGGTGGTGGTGGTGTAACTGTGTGGGGGGTATTTTGCTGGTCCACTTTGAGCCCCTTGGTGCCAACTGATCATGTCTCAAACCCCCAGTACTGCTGCTGACCATGTCTGCTTCTTAATGACCAGTGAACCCACCTTGTCATGGCCACTTTCATGAAGGATTACACCGCATGTCACAAGGTACAATTTGTATATCATTTTATAGCTTTTGTTTATTGTTATTGCTTCCTTATCTGACTGTTTTTATTGCTTATTATATCATCTGCTTATTCTTCCGTCTTCTGCTCCCTCTTCTATTGCTTTTTTTTTTTTTTTTTTCATCTTTTAATTTTGGTCCTCATCGCCTCATTTTATGTTGCTGGATTCTTGATTTCTCTGGTTCTTATGTCACAAGAGCAGGTTCTTATTGTACGGAGGGAGCCGTTGACCCAGGGAGTGGGCACAGATGGTCTGGGTTGGGTGTTTTGGTATGGTTCAAGAACATGGGGGGCCCTTGATTGCAATTGGGGACAGCTCCAGGGTGTCGGCTTGTGCTTTCTTTGCGCTGTAGTCGCACACAAAGTCAGTGTGGGGGGAGCAGGCTGATACCCGTTGGTTTGTCTGTGGTGTTTGTAGCCCGATGTGTTGAAAGCCCTTGTGCTTTACAGACCGCGTGGATTGCTCAGGCCTGAATTCTTGAGCCCACTTTTAAAATATACAATATTTGACCATAATATCTACAGTTATCTACTGTAAAAATGTGTACAGTATATTACTGTAAATGGCAAGAGATTCTGGGGAGGCAAACTGATTTCTGTAAAATAGACCATAGCTGTCAAGTCTCCCGTTTTCGCCAGGACACTACCGTATTTCATTCCTCTTTCCCGCTCTCTTCCACGTACTAATATTTTCCTGTAAGTTTCCCGTAAATATTATAAAAAATAAACAAAAATACACTACTCTGTCTCTCCAAACTGAACTCTGTACTAGCCTCGTTGTAAGAATGGGGCGGTAACGCACTAAAATGATGGATGACAACCGCAGTAAAACTGAAGAAGAAGAAGAAGCCTCGCGAGAAGCAGCCCGAGTGGCAGTTGTCCCAAGTTAAGAGCCCACAGTGGGAAGTATGAGAAAAGATTCTGCATTCCAGGTGACCCTTAACTCGAAAATTTCCCAGTTGAAATCTCTGTGTTCCGACCTGAAAGCGTCCCAGGCAAATTATGACTTTGGTTTGAGTGCAAGGAATTCTGTAATATAAATTAACCAACATGGCATGCATTATAAAATTCATGCTTTATCAACTAACTCATTTGAGTGAAACAGAAGCAGGGAAACGCAGCATAAGTTAACAGAAGCTTATACTTGAAAGTGTTTGTCATTATTTAGAGGCTGCCATTTTGCTATATTGTGATGTGACATCACGAGTTGTAACTCGGAGTACATCGATCTGGTACGAGCTCACGGGTGGGAAGTTACGAGTTCGACTGCACTTTCACGAGTTACAGGTGGGAAAAACACGAGTTACGGGTTGCCTGGAACACAGCATGAGATGGCTGGCTGCAAAGGAGAAGACATACCTGTTCGCCTGTCTTAAAATGTAAGAGATACTGGAACTTAGTTGGGATGGTGGGGCTGCACGGTGCACGGGAAATGTCCCTTATTTTCAAATCCAAAACTTGACAGCTATGAAAAGAGACAGTGTTTTATCATAATACCAACAGCTGCATACTGTAAAATATTTATACAGTGAATTACTGAAAAGGTTAATGACCAAGAGAAAATTCCATTTTGCCAAGGGAAACTGATCAACAGAAGGCGTGGTTTATTTTAATAATACTGACAGTTATTGGTGATACAAATGTTTGAGTAAGTATTTTTTCTATTAAAATTACTCTGTTTTTTCCTTAGCAAGATGGCATTGTGTTAAATGATAAAAAAATTACAAAAATTAAACAAAAATACAGCAAGTTCCATGTAATTTAAAATTTATATTTACAATAAAAATTCTGCATTAAAATTTCGTAGGATACAATATGATGATACTAAATGACTAAATGATAAATGAAAAAACAATGAGGATGCTGTTTTTTATTATACAGTATTAATGCTGTCAATTGAAGGACAGTAATAATACTTAAATTAAAAATACAGTCATAAAACTGTTTTAGAAAATACAATAATAATTATGTAAATTAAAATAGAGTAATGCCACTGTAAATACACATACAGTAACTTACTGGCATTTTGTTGCCAGTAAGTAACTGTGAAATTTAAAACAACTGTTTTAGACATTTTCCTCCCATGAGAATCAGTTGTCTCTCTTTTCAGTTCTCGTTACCTCCACCGAGGAGGTTATGTTCTTTGTTGTTTTGTCTGTCTGTCTGCTTGTTAGCAAGATTACGCAAAAACTACTGGAAAGATTTTGCTGAAACTTCCAGGACATGTTGGTAATGGCCCTACTTTAAAAAGTTGATTTTGGTGGTGATCCTCAATAGCTGCCATTGGCGAACAATATTTTTTCTCGAGAACTGTCCAACTAATAATGATATCAACATGATTCTCAGTGCTAGGTGTGGGTTTGCAGGGTCAAGTAATCATATTATGATGGTAACTTTGTCATGGAGCCATTGCTTATAGCTGTACCAGCTATATGTGAGCTGCCTTGGTGGAGATTTGTGCACTATGAGTGTTTTTTACTTTTTAAAAGTGCTATAAAAATAAAGTTATCATCACTATTTTTATTGTTATCTCAAACTGGTTTCTTGTGTTGGCCCCAGTGGCCAACACAATCACTCTTTTGGATGTGTTGATGTGGTCATGTGGGGGATTCAATCATGGATGTGCATCCGACAAATATACCTGCAAAGTGTACCTCACAAAGTGGCCATGAGTTTGAGAGAAAAAAAGGACTTGACTCTTTTGTATTCAGTGTTCGCACGATAGGCATCCTCCTCTGTTTTTTGGAGTTTCATGTTTTTCTTGGTTTAACAGTACTGATGATGACTATATCATATTCTTGGAACATAAAAATAGCTCAGCCGTATTTGTCTCAGTCTGATTCAGTAAAACTCTGTGAATCCAGGAAGCAGCTCTGGTCACATCACTTCCTATCTTGTGTTTGTCTTTAAATGATCATATGTGCACTTCCCCTTTGAGAAAACCACAAACATTCCCTTAAATTTTTTACCACATTACACACTGCTCTCATCAGCTGAGTGTAGTTTTTCAGTATGGAGTATTTCTGGGTGTTAAAGTCCCTCCAGCCTGTTTGCAGGAGGTCAGGGATGTATAAACACCACATACTGAAAGAGGGAAAAGTCTCACTCTTTCTTTCACCAAAACCACAAGTTAATTCATAACTCACTATGCCTTAAAAAAAACATGAAGGCCTCAAGCACAAAGTTCGCTAGACTCAGCACTTTCTACTGTGAACTTAACTTTATTAACAGAATTACCTCCACAACAGAGGTGTTTGGTACACTGGTTTGACTGTGCATAAAGTTTTACAGAAAAGTTATTTGTTCTGGATAAAATTTTCATGGTATGTTCATGGATATTAAACAACAAAGAAGAAGAAGACGACCGCATGCGCTACTGCGATCTGGAAGGTAAAGGTTGAGCTAACGTTGGTGGTTAAGGTTCGTCTTGGCAGTAATGATGGCTACTATGGCAGATAAAGACGACAATTCCACACCAGAGCACCAATGGCCATATCTGAAGGGGGGGGGGGGGGGGGGTAAAAAAAAGAGAAAATGTCAATGGTTGTCCTTTTAGTGTTTCAGTGTGCATTTCCATGGGCTTTGTACCATATTTTCAAACTCTTTATTCTACATGATCTATAAGCAGGTCAGTGCATTCTGTAGATCATTTCAGTCACTATGTACTGTAGGTCAAGGGGAATATGTACTCTTAATACTTGAGTATTTTTCAAAAGCAGGTACTCCAGTACTTTAACTTACGCAAAAATTTGACTGAGCAACTTTCACTTGTATTGGAGTAGTATTTGAACATGAGTATCTATACTTTGACTTGAGTACTGGCATTGAGTACTTTGTCCACCACTGGTTAAGACTCCTTTTTATCATTACTGTCTCAGAAGAGGATTGGGCCACCCCGACTTATCTTAAATTTTTAACATGAAAATTATTTAAGATGTGTGGAGTACACTGAGGACAGCCAAGCATTTCCTCTTGTGTTTGGTCACATGGACCAGAGCAAAAGCCAATCAGAGAGCAAGCTGGCTGAAGCAGGAAGCAAACACAGCCACGGCAAAAACGTGTAAAGCATAAAGTTAGAGTGCTGTCAAAATAGAGGTCAAGGGGTGCTGGTTTGGCGTAGTGGTTAGCACCCCATGTACATGCTTCTGCCGGTCCAGGTTCGAATCCAGCCTGTGGCCAGTTTGCAGAGTGTCTTCCCCTACTCCCTCCCCCTTTCACAAGCCTATCCACTGTCTCTCTCCTATCAATAAAGGCACAAAATGCCCAAAAATATACATTTTAAAAAAAATGGAGGTCGAACTAATTGGTTTGTTTAAAAACCATGTAACCTGTTAATTACATATATTAAATAAGTGAAAGGAGAAGAGCTGGATGGAAATAACAACTTCAAAGTATGATAGAGGAAGCCAACTGCTAGCCTTATTTAGCCTCCTGAGGTTGTTTGTTTACACTGAAGTCATGCAAGATCATGTAAGATCACAACCTGCAAGAGCTGAGGTGCTGCCTTCTCGATAGATGAATCCATCAGTTTAAGGTGTCTTGTGTTTCTGTCTTTGTGGCTCACTACACACTACAGGAACAAAACTAATAAATCTGACATTATCAGTCTTCATGTTTGGGTTCTTTGACTGTGATATGACAGCCGCTTTTCACACTACCACAAAGCTTGTCGTGCGATGTCAAAGTAAAAAAAAGTTGATCAATCAGCGGTGTGTGCACGTGTGACGGTACCCTAGACAGACAGTTATTTATCCGGACTACAGAGTAACAAACCATGTCCGTGTGGGAAACATTAGCCATTGAGGACATTAGTTCCGCCTAGACGGACCGCGGTAAACTCACAGATAATGCTACTGCAGGGCATCAGCTGCAGTGTTTTGTGGTTGATAAGTGAATAAAAAGGATACAGCTGGAATAATGTCCGCTTATACATCGTATTATATGATTTATGATATGACTGCGGTGAAACTCGAGCGGACGTGACATCACCGAGCGACAGCCGATAGCAACGGTGACCAAAATGAGGTATTTATGGACGCTTGGCGATACATCAGTGGGCGACGCGATTTTGGTAGCTCGGAGCTTGTGGTGTGAACGCAGCATTAGACAAAAACTGCAACCAGCAGTGAGTGAATGTGAGAGTGAATGGGTGTGAATGTGTAGATGTGACCTGTGGTTAAAAAGCATTTTGAGACCTTTAAACGACTGGAACACTTAATAAGCTCAAGTCCATTTACAACGCCACACTTAAATGACATAAATACGACATTCTTGCATAATTAATATGAAACATCTTGAAACATCTTGCAGTGTACATCAGGCTTCTATATCAGCCCTGTCATTGAACTGGCTGACAACCAGTCAAAGGTGTGCCTCTCCCCTCTCTCACCGCAGAGGTAGTAAATAACATCCCCCCACCCACTCACCCACCCACGCCCCTACCATATCAATGGCAGATACTGGATGTATGGATATGGAAACAGATATCACACCTGTGTGGAAAAACACGTCTCCCTTCTTTTCCCTCTCTGTGCACACTCCCTCTTTCATGCACAGATGTCAAGGGAAAGTCCGCCATGCAGCGGCACAGGCTTTATACTTTACTCAGTTTAGATAAGAATCTGATTGGTCTGAACAGGTCTCAGCACATTCTTTTTCTCTTACATACACATAAACAAAAACTCAAAAACAAAGGCACACACCTAAACACACACACACACACACATTTGGGACTTCCCACATCTCCGGAGCGGTACTTTGATTTGATAGCAAGCTGTCACATGGTTGTGCCAGAATTACGCCAGCTATATTAGCTTAGAGCAGTGACGCAGCAGGTCTGTGAGCTTTTTATAGACCGATGATGAAACTGTACAAATCCCTGACTTGCGCTACTGTGCCTCGCACAGGTGGTAATGAGCCTGACACACTAACAACTACACACCCAGCTGTTCCTCTTTGTTCTGTTAACAAACTTACAAAAAAGAAAATTTTCCAAACAGGCAGCCAGATCAGAGAAATTTGGCTTTACAGGACAATAGACCATATTTCCGCAGCAGGTAATTGGAAACAGGTGAGTGTCAAGATTAGATATAAATGGAGCAACCCCAAAAGACTCCGATGTTCACAAGCAAGGTTCATCACTTTGAACAGCTGTGTGAGCAAATAGTCCAACAGTTTAAGAACAGTGTGTCTAAACATACAATTGCAAGAGAATTCATTTAATCCATACAATAGAGAATCCATATAAATCTCTGCAAATAAAAACCAACACTGCATACCTATGACCTATGAAATCTTAGTTGGACCAACAGGAATAACCAACATTCTTCTGTGAAGGACATTACCTTATGGGATCAGGAACACTTCAGGAAAAAATTGTCATGTAACACAGTTTGTCTCTGGATCTACAAATGTCAGTTTAAACTCTATCACGCAAAGCCAACAACAGCCTTTGGGCTAAAGAGGAAGGGACCATCCAGACTGTTGCCATAAGCCAGTATTTGTGATGGTTTGGGGATTGGTCAGTGCCCATGGCATGGCATACTGACGGAAAAGCATAACTTGCACATCTGTGAAGGCACCATGAATGAAAGAAACCCACATTCCTTGGAGCAACATATTCTGCCATCCAAGCAACTACTTATTTCAGCGGGACAATACCAAGACACGCACTGCACAGTACGTGTTACAACAGTGTGGAGAGTGGAGTGCCTGTAGTCAGGACCTGTCTCCCACTGAAAACGTGTCACTAATATGAAACACAAAATACAACAAAAGAAGCCCAAGACTGTTGAGCAACTAAAGTCCTAAATCAAGTAAGACTGGGAAACAATTATACCTGCAAAGTTTCAACAATTAGTGTTGTCAAAAGGAAAGCTGATGGTGAAAAGGTAAAGATGTTTCTGTCCCAGCTTTTTTGGAAATGTGTTGCAGACATCAAATTCAAGTTTGAATTCAGTTCAAACATTAAAGATATTGTCTATACGGTATGTTCAATTGAATATATTCTAAGTTTAAAGGGATTTTCAAATAATTGTTTTCTGTTTTATTTCTGTTTTAGACAACTTACCAACCTCACTGGATTCAGTTTTTACAGTGGTCAAAGCTGGGAGCTCTAGAGCTTCCAAAACCAAAATCTATGTGTCCTTTCTCTCCACAAAAATGAATGAAACACAAATATGTATAATTTTGCACACATGAAGATGCAGACATTTTGGGTGTTAGCTTTTAGGCACAGGACTGGTTGAGAGGGCTTGTGCAGCATGGCTACATCCATGTATTATAGTGTTCAGGAGGATATTTTAATAATCAAGCAGCTGGCTTAAAAGGCTTTGTCTGATTATTTCTGCATTCAATTCAACTGCAGCAGGGATCATCAACTACATTTGCACAAGGGACAGTTTTTTTTCCTTGGTATTTGCATTGGCGGCCAGATTCAAGAAAATAGTATTGTTTACTAAATAAAAAATATAAGGACACAGTCTTTGGTCCAGTTAAGATATTATTAGTTATCAGTCTGTATTACCAGTCCTGAAGCAGCCACATGGGGTCTCATGATTAGTTGTAGGTATTTAATGACGATAAGTTATCCTTAAAATAACAAAAAAATTAACCCCGCACATTTTCTCATTTTAGTAAAAAGACCATAAGGGCCAAAGAAATTAATAAAGAAAAAAAAATTAAGGTTGAACTTGTTTTTAAGCCTGTGAAAAAGTCAGAACTCTTGGAAGGAGGAAAAAAAAATCTAAGATTATATTTAGTATTTTGGGGGAGAAATGTGAAATTCTGAGATCATATGGGGGTGACAATTAAACTTTATATTTTTGGGGGGGAATAAAAAAAAGCCGAGCAATTGTTGATTGCTGAGATGAAATGAAGTATTTTAGGGGGAAAATAAATGTTATTAAACTGCTTATTAAATGAAAAGATTAAATTTAGCATTATGTTTAAAAATAGAAATCTGAAATTAACATAAAAATCCAGAGAAAAGCAAGAGTTCTGAGGATTAAAACATACTTTATTTGAGGATTCTTAATCTCAGAATTCTGACTTTTTCCTAAAATGCTGATTATATCTATCACTACACAAAAGACCTTGGAAATGCTAAGTTACACAACCAAATCTCACTGCAGTCAACTTTTTTCCTGTTTTACTGACATCATAATCATTATCTTTTATAACTATTATCACTTTTGTTTTCCTCATTGTTGTTTTTGCACCACTTAAACCAATGCTTTTCCATATATTGGCTGGATGGTTGGGTTTTTTTTTTTTTTCGCTTTTCAATATGCTTATCTGCTTTATTGTTACCGTTGCATTTCATTAATTTCCCTTTTCAAATGTTTATTTCACGGTTCAGTTCTGCTCCTGTGGTTTTGTGTTGCAGTTCACCCTGTCTGAGGCCACGTAGCTTGTTTAACTGAGAAGCTGCTCAAGTCAGAAAACAACATAAAGACAAAGCTACGGGAAAAACTATTAAGCTATTAATGATATCTTTTATTTTGATGTATTCCCCATCACAAGTATTGTCTGTATTGATAATGAGGGGCCCAATATTAACTATTGCCCCGGGCCTCCAAACGACCGGCGCTGCCCCTGAATCCATTATGTTCTTAAACCACTTCCTCCATGGTGTTACTTGTGCCAGTCTTGTAGATTTCAAAGGCGGGACCGTCGACTTTCTGTCTGTCTGGGTCGGAATATTTGGCTGGTGGGTGCGCGTAAATGTCTCCCTTTCGTTTTCCACCCCCACATAAACTTCCAGCGTGAGATTGCGCCACTGCGGAAGTCTGCGCAGCTTCTTCTTCTTCTCACCTCCTGCTCAGGCAGCCAAGGAGGGGGCGTGCGAGAGGCCTAAGAGGCGGGAGGGAAACCCATGACTTCCGCGTTTTTCCTCCGTCTCTGAAACTCAGAGCAGATCCTATAAGACTATAAAAGCCACCATGGGTATCAGTGTAGACAGACCCTACCTACTGGCCAAGACCCTGACTGCTTGGTCTGACATAAAGAGGACTTCCTTCAGGAGGACAAGTACACAGGAGCTTTATAACCACGACAGTGCACTTAAGCGTTTAATTTGCACTGAAAACTGGACGCTGTTGACTCTCAGACAGTTCACTCCCGGTTGATAGGACACCAGAAGACAGAATGGACGCCGAGTCTCTGCAGAAGAGTGAGCGCCGCCGCGCACGCTGCCTGGATGTGTTTCTCGTCGTTTCTGTCGTTTCGCTGTTTGCCATCGTGACGGCTTTGGCGGTTGGCGGAGTGATCTGCGTGATGGAGCTGCGGTCCAAGCTGAATGTTGTCCCTCTGCCTGACCAGTCCAAGCCGACATTTGAAGCATCCCAGCTGACCGGAGGAACTTCATACAAGGTAAATATTTGTATCATGATATGGCTTATTGTATTATTACCCCATTAGCAAAGGCAATTATTAATATCTTAAATTTTCTGGAGTTCAGCTTCGAAAGAAATAGTACCATTTAGACTTTTTATTGCTGTTGCAAGTTTCCATTTTTTAAAGTTGCTAATTTTACTTAATTAGGATTGGTAGTTATTATCTTAAAAAGTGCTAAATCACTTAAATCAATGCACCTGGTTTGTCCATTGTAATTGTTATGTCCACATCAAATAAATAATAATAATAAAATACAATTAAGAAGCATTGGATTATTTTAGAAGAATAATTATAAGGGAAGCATAATGTCATTCTTATAATTATTATTATTTTACAAAGACCACCGTCCAAAAATTCATATATTTATGTAAGTAAAAAATTTTTATTTAATGCAATCTGCACAAACATTCTATCACTAATGAATGATAAAAAATGATGTCTAATTGTATGTTTGCATAATAAAGATATAATTATATCTAATTCATAGTTAAATCTTATAATGGAGTAAAATAATTTAAGATAAAAATGTAAAGGTGAAGGTAAATATTCACAATTTTGTCAGAAGAATTTAATAACTGCGAGATTATAAAAAAGCTCTGTTTGCTTAACAACCATAATCATAAATAAAGAAACAGATAAATGAGTTGCAAAGTCTGAATAATGAGGTAAAAAATCATAACAAATGCAATATTCTGCGATTAAGAGTCAGAATGGAAAATTATCGTAGTAAAAGCAAAAATTGTGAGATCAAATGCTAAAAAATGCAATAAGTATTTAAAATCTCCACGCAAAAATTCATCAAGTCAAAGAAACAGTCAACACCATTTGATCAGTAGTTTAAAATAGGAAATATGAAATAAAGCAGCCAAACATAAGAGGGAAAAAAATTATTGTTACTAGAAAAAATATACATGCAGTACTGGATAGTCATTTTTATGATGTCCAAATCAAATCACAAGTTAAAAGTGATTTATGCAACAGAACTCATATCTAAAGTCTTTAATTATTAGAGTCATTAGTGTGAGGTAAAACAAAATAACAGAAGATAAAATTGCATATTAACGAGGAAATAAGCCTAAATTATGAGATGTAAAGCATCAATGAGATAAAAAAAGTACAAAAATAAAATAAAATAAAATAAAATCATGAATAATTTTTTTAAAATAAATCTCATATCTCCTTTTTCTGATAAGCGTCCATTATTCTTATCGAAAAAAGGCAGAAATAGACTTTAATAGGCAGAAAATTCAACTAAGAGAGAGAGGATGAGATTGAATATTTATTCCCTCGTCCTCACTTCTGTTTAAATATGTTAACCAAATCATTAGTTGCTTTGTTAATTGTTTTTCATTTCTTTTTATTTTTCATTTATTATTTAGTGTTTTTGCAAGTGTTTTCTATGTCTTACAAAGTCACACAGAAAATAAAACAAATATTTTCTTACTCCACAAAGTGTTTTGTAAGAAAACCTGACATTAATATCTGTGCTTAATCTCTTAAACCAGGCAATATAGAAACAATGAAGAATGTTTTAATCAAATTCAAACCATGTCTTCCTCTAGTTTTAACCTTTTTTTCCTTTTATGTTTTGTCCACAGAGGGAGAACTTTGTCTACCTGCAAGCCAATTCAAGTGAGTTTACTTTCATGTGCTTAAAGTAGCATGTAAAACAGTTTTGGGGTTCACAAAAAGGAATTATGGATGGATGCACAGATGCACAGATGCTTTAGTTTAACACTGATATCAGTCAACACAGGCTCTTTTGGAGCCCTCTGCAAGTGATGTTCCATGAGCCTGTGTCCGTGCAGAATAAACCTAGTACTGCGTAGCTGATAAAAAGAAAAAAAGTGAAAATTAAGCCAATAAGGGAGCATTTCATCAAAAGATGTAATTAAAAAGACAACCATTATTTAACCATTATTAAATCTGTTTTACTAGTTTACACATTGATATCAGTATTAGCTCTGATCTTAATAATCACTGACGTAAAAATACTCAGCTTAGATATATAAATGAAACAACAAGTAGGGATGCATGAACTAGATTTCAAGCTACTTTTCCTCAAGAATTAACTTGTCACTGTCATTATTTTAGCCTATTTATTTTAGGAAAAGACATGGAGCAAAACAAAACTTCAGCTTTACTCCCCAGACTATGACTCTTAACCTGTAGGCTCACAGTGTAAACATCATCTAAAGTGACGTGTTTGTCTCCTCCTGCAGGCGAGCTGAAGAACCGCACCGTGCTCTTGAGACTCATTCATTATGGAGAAGGGACGTCCGTGGGAAACCAGTACACATTTAATGAAGTACAGAGTTCACTGTTGCCTAAAAAAGAAGGAACCTACTTCATGTACATTCAGCTGAACTTCACCTGCAACGAAAAGTGCGACAAAGGTGTGCTCACGGTGACTTTTGGCGATAAGCTCACCTGTGAGGTGGAGCTCCCACACAAGGCAGACTCAACGACGGAGACTAAGAAGTGCTGGACTGTGTCACAGGTAGAGAGGCAGAGACTAAACTGTCAAATGACGATTAAAGAGGGCAAACTGAAAAACTGGAGTCTGGACCTCAACACCTCAGGAGTGGGGATGTTCCTGGTGGACTCGTAAAGACTCTGAGGGGCACATTCTTTCCTCAGGTAGAAGACCTACCTTCAAACTGTAGGTCCTGAGTTAACAAGCAATGCAAATTCTGCTGAGGTCCCGGTTGGCTGATAGCTGCAGATGCATAAGCTGCTCTGAAAGCTTGCAGAGTTCCTTGCTGCACAGAGTTTTAACTCTGATCCGAAGCTGCATTTTTGTTAATGCAAACAGCGAGTAAAACGGACTGTGCTCACCAAGAGTATGAAGGTCAGGGTTCCTACAGATCCTTAAAAAGTCTTAGAGGGTCTCAAAGTTCATTGTTGAAGTTCAAGGCCATAAAAAGTCTTTGACTGTCTTAAATTTTTTAATTTAAATGTTAGATAGACAAAGACCAGGGGTGAGAAGTTACTTTTAGAAGCTTCTCAGGTTAAAGTAATTGAGTCTCTCTTTGTGTTTTTGTCCTGTTTTTTTGTTTTTTGAACTAGCACTTTTACATGAGCGTGCATCTGAGAACTGAGTAACAAAAAGAAGAAGGTAAAATCATCAAAGTTTTAACTTCAGAACAACCTGTAAAAAATTGGCATACATGTTAAATGCTCAATATATCATGGATCAGGAAAAAGAAGTTCACCAGAGTTGACAACAATCAAATGTCAGTTTTTTTTTTTAGTCTTAGGTAAAGTAGTTTACTATTCATCAGGGCAAATTATATTGAATGCACTGTATTAATGGGATAATATCATATTGGCAGATATTAGCTTGAAAAGTTGATTCCAATATCAACAGATGTGAAAGTTCTACTAATCTTTTCTTGAGTGCAATATTTGTGTCCCTCTCCCCAAACAAATATCAAACTGTTTTTATTAATATTTTACATGCTGCTTTAGAAGACAGTGAAGAAAACGTCCGTGTCAGCAGGATGCTGCTTTAAGAATCCACATGCATGTAGCGTGCACTCTTTCATGTCTGTGCCACTTTTCCCCGTTGTGGTACTGGGGGAGCAATCTTCATATCCCGTTTATGATTTATATATAGCAGCCTTTTATGTTTGGTGATGATATTAAAATAATATATCCTACTAAAAAAAATTAAGCAAATTATGATGGAGAAGAAAAGTTAAAAGTTCCATATTCACGTTGGCTGCTGTTTGTTCTGTGGTGCAAAAATGTCTTATTTTTCTCAGTTTGGGTCTTTTGTGGTCTTGACTTTTTGAAGAGTGTAGGAACCCTGATATGTGTAGAGTAATTCATGTTTGTAAATATGTTGTATTTATTTTGTAATATGAAACTATTTATGAATATGTATTTATTATGTTTTTGCTATCTTTTGTAATTGAAACTAATTTTATGTGAATGTCACTACATTGGTGTCAATGTGCAATACACAGTCATTTAGATCATTCGACTTCTGGTTGAATATGAATCTTTAGCAATGTTGTCATTGCATCAGTGGCTGTGACATGAAATTGAGGCACCAAAACCCATATAAGCTTTTTCAAGAGTTGGAAGTGAACAACCTCCAAGTGCTGGAACTTAACCCCTCATCGGGTGAATGTTAGAGATCTGCATGGGTAAACTTTGCACAGAAATAGTGATGTGTGAATCTTGAAGCTCAAGAAATACTTTTTAACCACTTTTCTATTTCCTGATCTGATGCAATGATTCAATCTGTGGATTAGAAAACTGAATTATCTAAGTCAGCTCTGAAACATGTACAAAGCTCAAAAACACAGTTCATTACTTTATCTAGTAAATTATTATCTCTACCACACCACCTTGGCCAGTGAGGCCAGACCCCGTCTTTTTTTATTTAGATCTCCAGTGAACAAGTGGTGCAATTTATCTTACACAATATCAATGTGTTATTAATGATGACCTTTATGTTTAAGGACTCGTTGATTGATAAATATGTTTTGTGTTTGAAAATAAGTAAGTCCTGTGGACAAACTAAACACTGTTGAATGTATTCTTTTATTTCCCTTATTAAAAATGGATGTGATATAAGCCTCAAGATGCTTGATTAATTCCTGACCATGATGAGTGAAAGTGACTGCGGCAACCGTTGAAGTGGAATGTAAAAAAGCGAGTAATGGTAAAGGAAAGTTCCCTGCTGTTTTGCCGTCTTTAACGGTAAATGGATGTACACCACATCCTGTTTATTTACCATACTGTGTGGTTAAGAAAAAAAAGTATATTTGGGTCAGCAAACAAACGCCATCCCTGCTCAGAGGTTGCACTACTGAGGGTGCAGACCATGTGTGAAATGTGTGAAACCAAAAGCACGCTGGTTGATACTGGAAAGTGTTAACATTCTCTATTTAAAACAATATACTTCGTACCCATCTCAGTCTCCATGTGACTATTTCCTTGGCGAAATTTTAAAAAGTGGAGTTAAATCTGACAAGTGCAATCTCATCTGACAATTTTTTTTCCCCTCTCCCTCTCTCCTCCTTCTCGCCCCCCATTCTTTTTTGCACCATGGCCTGGTTTTATGTAGCATAATGGCAGGCGGCACGGTGGTGCAGCAGGTAGTGCATATGCCTCGCAGTTGCTGCTTCTAATACTGTCGGTCATGGCTTTTTTGTGTGGAGTTTGCATGTTCTCCCGTGCATACGTAGGTTCTCTCTGGACCCTCTGGCTTCCTCCCACAGATAAAAAAAAAAAAAAGTGCTTGGATAGGTCAACTGGTGAGTCCAAATCACCCTTAGGTAAGGGTGAGTGTGTGATTGGCTGTTTGCAGCAACTTTTTTAGGTTGTACCTAGCCTTTTGCCTTTCGCCCTATGTCAGCAGGGATACCCCCCCAGCTTCCATTTGTGACCCTGAAAGGATCAGTGAATGGATGGATGTAATATTGCCATGGACCAGCCTTCATGAGGGAGCAAGGGGTGTGAAGTGGAGGGCAAATAAAGTCCATTTTGTGTGTTGCAGAATTAACAATGTTGCAAAATCAGAGTAGCCATGGGCTTGTTTCTTAACCCCAATAAGGAGGCAGTAATGAGGACTCATTCTGTTTAAAACAGCTGTTTAACAATGGCATTTAGGAACACAGTTGTCTGAAAATTTGAACTGCGACACCATTTAAGAGAGAAAGGAAGTGCTGAAAACTTTCTTGCATACAGTGCTGCCAGTGTTTATCGATTGGTTAATACTCCTAGCTAATCTGATTTTCTATTCATCACTGATAGTTTTTAATCAGTTCTTACCACTGGGTTAAATCTACGGTGGCTGACAAGGGCATACGCGCCGCAAACAAAAAAACGCGACATAAACGGCCAAACGCAATACAAACGATCAAAACGCTGCAAACACAGGAATGATGCAAACTCAAAAACACACAGACACATAAAACAAATGCAACAGAGAAATGCTGCACCAAAAAACACGATGCATTCACAGAAACACTGCAAAAGCAAAAACATACAAACAGACAAAGCAAATGCAAAAGGGCAATGCTGCATACAAACCCCAAAACAACTGCAAAGACAGAGACGCTGCAAATTCACGGAAGGTCGCCAGGCCACTAGGGGGAGCTGACCATAGCTGACCATGCCCGCGCCGATCAGAACGGCGTCCCTAGCAATGGTCTGCTAGACAGACGCACGTTAATATTAACTATGTGAAAATGCTGCTGTTGGATAATACTGTAAGAGACTAAGGCCAAGTGTTTAAAAAAGACGTAAAGGAAAACATTCCTTTTTACTCTCCTATCCAAGTGTTTGCAAACTTTCTTCCCGTATACCGCTGTCTTCTTTGCAGCTTCCTCCTGTCGGTGTAAAGGGTCAGTTCCTTCCCTATGGTCAGCTCCCCCTAGTGGCCTGGCGACCTTATGTGAATTTGCAGCGTCTCTCTCTTGCAGTTGTTTTGGGGTTTGTATGCAGCATTGCCCTTTTGCATTTGTTTTGTCTGATTGTATGTTTTTGCTTTTTCAGCGTTTCTGTGAATGCATTGTGTTTTTTGGTGCAGCATTTCTTTGTTGCATTTGTTTTATGTGTTTGTGTGTTTTTGGGTTTGCATCATTCCTTTGTTTGCAGCGTTTTGATCGTTTGTATTGTGTTTTGGCCGTTTATGTCATGTTTTTTTGTTTGCGGCGCGAATGCCCTTGTTGCCCACTGTATATATCACACGATCAGGAAGCCAAAATCTTTTTTGATTTGTGAAATAATTGTCACACCTCTATTGGCAAAGAAAGGGGCATACCACCAAAATGAACGGTAGTAAGCTACAGTATTTAACTGCGGCCTGTTAGCAACAAATCAAAGAACCATGCAAAGAGTCCCATTCTGCAGGCCAGGTGTTTTCTTTTTTCTTGTGTTAGTTTGACCAACAATGTTTATCAGAGAACAGGAAGTGACCTGAAAACTGTGAGTGAGGTCAGATTTTCACCGCTGAGTCTTTCTCATGCTCTGGTTGCCTGTAAGAACACCTGTCTACGAGGTTTCCTGTGCCACCACATTGGTGTGAAATGACACTATACACCCACGCTGGCTTTAGCTGAGGCTAAAGGCTTGAAAGGTCCCACATTTTGCTCTTTTTCTGCAGTTTCACATGGATCCTTGATGTCTTCATGAAATGTTAGTAACATGCCTTGGTCCTAAAAAACCCATGAATCAAGCACTGCTGCATTCTTTTCGAAGCGGCTCACCTTAACATGCTATTGAGCCAGAGCAGAGCAGTGACCAACACAGTAACATACAATGGGGACATAACATTACAGTCCTGAACACAAACAACAGCAAATTCATGCTGGTTATTGGATGACAGTGAAGCCCATTTCCCCCAAACATTTCAGGCTAATGCACAACATGGTAACCTCGGCTTAGTCACTGCAGTGGGACATAACAACTTAGCCCACCTTCTGGGCTAATGTTAGCAGAAATAGAGGGGTCATAGGGTGGGTAAAGGACTGATTATAACTCTCTTGGCTGATGGAGGAACATTCATACATTGAAATTTACACTTCAGACTCTCAACAAGAAACGTTAACATTGACGAACATGTTGTGCAGTTACCTTCACTTCCTGTGTTGCCAGTCCTGTGTTGAACTGACTGAAGCTGGAGGAGCAGTCGGACGTGAAGTGATTGGCACACAAGTACAGGTTTTCGTCACTTGAAGCTGGCATATTCCCTTCAAAAATAAAGTTAATCCAGTGAGAGGCTGGTAGCCTGTATGTGAAGGGATATGTAGCTGTTTACAGCCAACAACTGAGCAGTAATAGGTTTTGGGTCTAGACATGGTGTACACCGATCTCTTGCTAACAGTGAAAACAACAATGGCGACAATGTGCAAAGAAACTTCTCAAGCAGAGTGGTGTGAATACGTAGGTAGAGATAGGCTTATGCAAATGTTTATGCTTGTTAATTAACAGTATACCCAAAGACTCAACAGCTCACCAAATACCATACATTTACATTTATGCAGCCTGCTAGATATAGGTTTTGGTGTCTACTCTCACATGTTGTGGGCTGGGAGGAAGGCAGAATACCCAAGAATATGTTCAAAAGTCTTCAAAAAATGATTTTTGCATGATACATCCCCTTAAATGTTGTCTTTTCACGTGTGGGCTCCCATCAGTTACACACATATTGAGAAGTCAATTTATTTTCAATTACATGAAAGAGAGAGTGAGCTCAAGGTGTAGCTTAGAGTTTATCTCAGGTTGTACTTTTTCCTTTATCACAGAGACAGAGATCCTTTTTGAAAAGTTAAGCTACACAGACTGAGAACACAATGATCCAGTCATCCTTTTTACATAAATAAAACAAAGCTCACACTCAGTTATTCAAAAAAGGAAATTTGTCATTTCTTTTTGTTTCTCTACATCCTGGTACCAATTGACAAGCATTTAGATATGGTCGAAATCAGCTGCTCAAGTTCAAACCATGCATCAGTTTAAAGAAAACCAGAAAGTGCTCAAATACCCCTGCAAAGGTAGCTCACATAATGCCGTTACATCAATAACAACCCAATGTGATTCCTTTACCCTGAAAACCTACACCTATCACTCTAAACCATGTTGATATCATTATTAGTTAGACAGCTGTTGAGCAAAAACTATTGTTTGCTGGTTATCTAGTTCACCAACAAAATCTAATAATTTCTAAGTTGGGCAATTCCAAACATCTCCTGAGAATTTCAGCAAAGTCCATCCAGTAGTTTTTGCATAATCCTGCCAACAGACAAACAAACGAACAAAGAGAGAAAAAGCATTCACCTGAAAAAACATAACCTCCTTGGCGGAGGTAAAAATGTGGTTAAGGTGCTGAACATGGCATGGATTGAAGTGCCAGGCAGGCTCCTCAGAGTGTTTCGAAAACTGCTGATCTATGAGATTTTCATGCACAACCGTTATTTCAAATGATCAGAAAAAGAGAAAATATCCAGTAAATGTCGGAACTTTGGGTGAAAATGATGCCAGAGATCAGAGAACAACTGGAGTGGTTTGAGATAATGGAAAGGCAACAGTAACTGAAAAAAGCAACACTTCTAACTACCGAGGTAATTATGAAGACAATTACTGGATGTACAAGTTGATTTTTGGAGCAGATGGACTACAGCAGCAGCACAAGACAACTCCAGGTGATGCTCCTGTCAGCTGGTAACAGGAAACTGAGGCTACAATTAACACAGGCTCAACTAAACTGGACAACAGGAAACTGGTGAAAGTGTTACCTGGTTTAATGAGTCTTGATTTCTACTGTAGCAACCACATGGTAGGGTCAGAGTTCAAATAAGCGTGTATCTGTCCTGCCTTGGATCAGCGGTTCAGGCTGCTGGTGGTGGTGTGAAGGTTAGGGGGATAATTTCCTGCCACACCTTTGGCCCCTTAGTATCATCTTAGCATTGTTGGCCTACCTGAGTATGGTTGCTGGCCATGTCCTTCCCTTTACAACCACAGTGGACCTACTGTAGTCATAGAGGGATTTATATATTACATAAAAGGACATGTGCCATACTGTTTTTGTTTTGGATCCGTGCATTCATACACATCATTGTGTCTTGTGTAAAAGATTCAGCTGTTCCTCTCCATTCTACAGAAGATGGAGCATTGGCATATCTTCCTTCAGAAGGCTGTACTTCATCAGTTCTTGTCTATGTTCTGCACGGACACCAAAAGCTACCAGTGGCTGTGGCCTCCAGTCCAATGGATTCATTATGTATGTTTTTCCTTGATCTCACTCTGTCTTCAAGTGTTTTTGTTCCATAATCTTGATTTGACTTGCTGAATCACTGTAAACTAGAATGTTGTATTAGTTTAGAGGCTTTTAAAACATAACTAAGGATCATCTAACCAGTGTTTGCACTTCTTTTTGCCATAATGCTGATTCAATGTTTAATTAAATCATTGTCTGTTGTAATATACCTAACCCATGGGTGTCAAACTGATCCAGTAAAGGGCCACTGTTGCTGCAGGTTCTCATTCCAACTAAACAAGAACACACCTGATCCAATAAATCAACTGTTTAAACACAATGCAGTTGATTGAATAATTTGCGTCAGGTGTGTTCTTGCTTGGTTGGAATGAAAACCTGCAGTCACAGTGGCCCTTTACCGGATCAATTTGAAACCACTGACCTAACCAAACGGCCCATAGCAAGTGTTTGGGGTGGGAAGAAGGTGATTGAATGATTGTAATGCCAATCACACTCATTGCGAGCAGATCAGATGATGTAGAGGGCAGGAGCTTCTGCCCTAAACATCTTGAGCCAATCTATAAAACAAAATCAACTGGAGCAAAAATATTCTCTCTAGAAAAGCTTGTGGTATTGATATTCATTTAGCATTTCATAAAGAAATGTGGTCTAATTCTAATTAAACTGTAACTGAAGCTGTTAGCGTCAGTGCTAATCTCTTTCACTTCCTGCTGTTGTCTATTGGTAGCTGCCACCTCTCCAATCAGTGTAGATAGGAGCTTGGCAAGTGAGCACTATCAAGTCTGATAAGATTCTTGATACTTACTGTTTCCATTTAAAGGGACTGTGTGGAGTTTCTAAGTAATTGCAAGAAAGTCTCACTTTTAGATATACGCCTGATCGAAATACACACTTTAAGATGAGTTTTATAGCATCAAAATAGGTTATCTATAAATGCTACTCCTTAGTCTTCCGGTCGGGTGGGACAGGGCTGGACTGGCCTGGATACTCAACTTGGGGAACAAGACAATTAAAACTAGAGCAAATTTATATTATTTTATTATTTATATTGCGCATCTTAGAGCACCGGGCTGTAAGTAGCGATATATAGCCGGCTACAACTACGATACTAAGTCTTCCAAAAATTGCTTGTTGTCACACATCAAAAACTACCGTTATGTATCTAGAAAGATACATTACCTCGTTGCTTTGCATCCTGTAAATTGTTGAAAAAAGAAGTTGTAAAGCAATGCAGAGTTCTGAGGAAGGTCCAAGCTGCATTTATCACAAGAAACGCATGCTTTGGCTTCAGTCACATCTTTGGTAGGAGTAGGAAACTGTGTCCCCCTAGGTCTGAATTTCCTACTGGGAACTTGGTGAAACCTCGCCACCCCCGAGTTGACAATCGAAGATGGATGCCCCCAGTATGAACAGTTATTCATCTCCTGTAATAATCCATTTCTTTGCACTTCTGACTGGGGTGTGTCGCTCGAGATCAGCTGTATACTACGGTGGCTGACAGGGGCATACGTGCCGCAAACAAAAAAACGCGACATAAACGGCCAAAACGCTGCAAATACAGGAATGATGCAAACTCATAAACACACAGACACATAAAACAAATGCATCAGAGAAATGCTGCACTAAAAAACACGATGCATTCACAGAAACGCTGCTAAAGCAAAAAGAAACGAACCGACAAAACAAATGCAAAAGGGAAATGCTGCATACAAACCCCAAAACAACTGCAAGAGAGTTGCAAATTCACGGAAGGTCGCCAGGCCAGTAGGGGGGAGCTGACCATAGACATTATATACCTTGATGCTTCATTACGGTCTGGAGCGTATTCCAGCTTCGCCACCATATTATAATAATAATAATAATAATACATAATTTATATAGCACCTTTAAAAACAGAAGTTTACAAAGTGCTTTAACAGACAGAACAAAGGCAGAAAACAAAGCACAATAAAATCAACAGTCTGTTCATCAGCGACCACGAGAGTCAGAGGAAAAGGCACAGAGGATCACATTAATTAAAGCAAAAAAATGAGAGAAAATATTATAAACTGTGGATTGAAAAAGCTGGTAAAATGCATAATGGCAGGAAGATAATAGGACAGTAGACAGATAATGGATTTCCAGATACATAGATTAATTTAAGATTGTTTAAGGTTGACATCACATCAGGAAGATTGAAAATAAGAAGGCAGATAGAAGACTGGTAAAAGGGAAAATAGATAAATAAATAAAATAAGAATGATAAATACTACTAATAAATAGATCAATACATAAAATAAAGAGAAATAAAATAATGATAATAGAAACTGGGTATGCCAAAACAATAAAAGAAAGTAAAAATAGGATTAAAATAATGAGAAACCATGAGAGGGATAAAGACAGCAGATAAAGCAAGTAGGTTAGATGAGTAAAAAAATAAATAAATAGATAAATAAAGAAAATAATAATAAAAAAAGGATAAGATCATGTAAAAGCAAGTCTAAAAAAGTGGGTTTTAAGATGTGATTTAAAAGATGTCACTGATTCGGCCCGCCTTATCTCCTCGGGCAGGGCGTTCCAAAGCCGAGGAGCTCTTACATAAAATGCTCGATCACCTTTAGTCTTCAGCTTCGACTTTGGAACAGCCAACAGGCCCCCACCCGAGGATCTAAGGCTGCGGGTTGGCTCATAAGGAGTTAATAATTCAGAAATGTAGGTTGGAGCCTGCCCAGTAAGGGCTTTAAAAGTGATCAGTAAAATCTTAAAATCAATTCGAAAGTGGACAGGGAACCAGAGGAGAGAAGCAAGGACAGGGGTGATGTGATGTCGTCTGTTAAAACCAGTTAAAAGCCTAGCTGCTGCTTTCTGGACCAGTTGGAGGCGGGAGAGTAATTTGTGGGAGATACCGGAGAGGAGGGAGTTACAATAGTTCAATCTGGAGAAGATGAGAGCATGAATTACTTTTTCTAAATCAGCAGGTGGAAGGATGGATTTGATTTTGGAGATGGACCGGATCTGAATGAAACATGACTGTACTGTTTTTTTAATGTGATGTTCGAAGGTGAAGTTTGAATCAAAAATAACTCCTAGATTTCTGGCAGATGGTGTGATATTAGCAGAGGATGGGCCGAGGGTGCTGGTGATCTGGGTGGTATTTGGGTTTGGGTAATTAAGTAGAATAATTTCTGATTTGGATTCATTTAACTGTAAGAAACTCTGGGCCATCCAACTTTTGACATCCTTAAGACAGTTAAAAACAGCAGCTAGGCAATTTGGGTCACCAGGTCTCAGCCGTAGGTATATCTGTGTGTCATCCGCATAGCAGTGAAAAGACAGATTATGACTATGGATGGCTTCACCAAGTGGGAGCATATAGATAGAGAATAAATCGGACCTAAAATAGAAAAAAGAATAGTATTGGTGAGGTCTTTTTTTACTCCGGTCTAGCACCAGAAACAAGTGGAGTGAACGCATTTATGGGGCGTCGGTGGCGCAGTTGGATAGTGCGCTTGGTCAGTGATCGGGAGGTTGCAGGTTAAAGCCCAGCTCCGGGCGACACATGGCGATGTGCCCTTGGGCAAGACACTTAACCCCAAGTTGCTCCCACTGCTGCGTCAGTGGTGTGTAAATGGGCATGAAAGGGTGTGAATGTGTTAGAGATACTGATGGATAACTAACATAGAAACTCTGAACCATCAGTGAGTAAATATGAGAGCGAATGGGTGTGAATGGGTAGGTGTGACCTGCGGTGTAAAGCAGCTTTGAGTAGTCCAAGACTAGAAAAGCGCTGTATAAGCTCAAGTCCATTTACCATTTTACCATTTATGCTTGTATTTTGTGCAGCGTAAAGAGACAGTAAACGGCGTAATATTGAAAGTAGATGACTTTATTTAGTTTTATTCCAACACAGCTGAGTAAAAACGTATTTAATACGCATGTCAACATGATTTATATAAGATGACTGGTTTGTGTGTGTGAGCGCACGTACATGTGCCTGTGTCTGAAATAGTTGCATTGAATATTCTCACAGTACACAAAAACAAAAATATGAAAAAAATAATAAAAATAATAATTTTACTGTTGTTGTTACTACTATTACCATTACTATATTACCATTATTACTTATTCATCAGACTTACTCATTTCTTTTCTTGGTCCTCTTCTTATTGTAATTATTTTCATTATTTCATCATCTTCAAACTCACTTTTTCTCCTTTTCATTTATCTATTCTTCATTCCTTCACATCATTCTATCCATATTTTACTACATTTTATTCATTGCCCCCTTTACAGCTTCTCTCCACACAACCATAGTGACAAGTTCCCCTCCCTGCTCCTACATCATATCACCTGCCGCTAATGCTGTTGTTGTTCCTCCTCTGCTTGTTAATACTCCACCCTATGTTTAATTTTATTACTCTTTTATGCTTTCTTTTTTATTGTATTTACTATAATATATTTATGTATT
The DNA here is from genome assembly GCA_036419115.1 of Scarus forsteni. Lineage (NCBI taxonomy): Eukaryota > Metazoa > Chordata > Actinopteri > Labriformes > Labridae > Scarus > Scarus forsteni. The sequence continues at coordinate 12,739,984 of JAZDUH010000471.1, forward strand.
ACCTTTACAATTACTATCATTATACTGCATCTGCTAGTGTTAAATGACGTTTCTCCCTTTTATAACAAATTATTAATATTACTGTTGTTCTGCTTATCTATTTTTAAATATTTGTTCATCCGTAAGCATCCATACTGGAGTTTAATTTATTTTTATTATTATTGTGGCTGATGTGGCTATTGTTATTATTAATTTTACTACAATTAAAATAATAATAATAACAATAATAATTATTTTTATTATCATTATATTACAAAATGTGTGAAGTCGGCATTGTATATTACACACACACACACACACACATACATGTATATATATATATATCTATATATATCTATATCTATATCTATATCTATCTATATATATCTATCCATATCTATATATATATATACATATATATATATATATACATATATAGATAGATAGATAGATAGATAGATAGATAGATAGATAGATAGATAGATAGATAGATAGATAGACATACAGTGTCTCACAGAAGTGAGCACACCCCTCACATATTTCCAAATATTTTACGATATCTTTTCATGGGACAGCAGTGAGGTAATGAAACTTTGATACAGTGTACAGTAGTGAGTGGGCAGCTTGTTAAACAGTTTAAATTCACTGTCCCCTCAAAACAACTCGACACACAGCCATCAATGTCTAAACTTCTGGCAACAAAAGTGAGTACACCCCAAAGTCAAGTGTCCAAATTGGCCCCAAAGTGTCAATATTTTGTGCGGCCACCATTATTTTTCAACAGTGCCTTAACCCTCTTGGGGATGGAGTTCACCAGAGATTCACATTTTGCCACTGGAATCCTTTTCCACTTACTAATGACCACATGATGGAGCTGGTGTATGTTAGAGACCTTGCACTTCTCCACCTTCTTTTTGAGGACTTCTCACAAATGCTCAATAGGGTTTAGGTCTGGAGACATGCTTGGCCAGTCCATCACCTTTATCCTTTAGCTTCTTCTTTAACTTCTTTAACTTGCAACATCTATGGCATTTTGCTGTGAGACAAAACTGCACATTTCAGAGTGGTCTTTTATTGTGGACAGTCTAAGGTACACCTGTGCACTAATCATGGTGTCTGATGAGCATCTTGATGTGGCACACCTGTGAGGTGGGATGGATTATCTCAGCAAAGCAGAAGTGCTCACTATCAAACATTTAGACAGATTTGTGAACAACAAGAAATGGTAATATTGTTTATCTGGAATGAATTTTAGATCTTGGAGTCCATCTCATGAAAAATGGGAGCAAAAACAAAAGTGTTGCGTTTATATCTTTGTTGAGTGTGCGTTGTCTGTCCGTCTCTCTGTACTGTCTCATTGCACGACAAAAAAGAGCATAATAAAAAACATTTTAATTTGAAAGAATGTATTTTAATGTGTGACAGCGTCATGTATTATATGTGCATCTCTGTCGTTTGTAACAAACGTATCAGTGTAAAAATCGGGTAAAAATTCGCTGAGTTATGCTCATAATAGTTGGGCATAATACACCTTTCTCAGTATAATAAACTCACTGGGGCCGCATGTGAGACCCATCCAAGATGGCAGCCAGAGGCGGCCACCTATATCATGTCTATGGTCAGCTCCCCCTAGTGGGCCGGTGACCTTCCGTGAATTTGCAGTGTCTCTCTCTTGCAGTTGTTTTGGGGTTTGTATGCAGCATTTCCCTTTTGCAATTGTTTTGTCGGTTTGAATGTTTTTGCTTTAGCAGCGTTTCTGTGAATGCATTGTATTTTTTTAGTGCAGCATTTCTCTGTTGCATTTGTTTTATGTGTTTGTGTGTTTTTGGGTTTGCATCATTCCTGTGTTTGCAGCGTTTTGATCGTTTGTATTGTGTTTTGGCTGTTTATGTCACGTTTTTTTGTTTGCGGCGTGTATGCGTAGTATACATAGTATTGTTAGATTTGTATTTAAAAAATGCTGCCATAGTGATAATCACATTCTTCATGTGATATTTGTGAACAACAACGCAGGGCGTGCTAACAACAGCTAACAATAACCTGGTAGATTGGCATGTTTTTTTCCGACTTCAATTGGACCACCGATAAGTGGGAGATGATGTCACTCCCATTTCCGAGATTACTGGAACACAGCATTACGACAGTCGCCGCGCGTGCTCATGGGTAGCAGAGTCTTAATGTCCCTGGCAATAGATTCTCCTCATCGAAACTTTTAAACTGTAAAATGTGGAAGACATTTTTTCTGGGTTCAGACATATTTCAAACTATCATTCTGGATTTTTGGTTTTAATGTTCATGTCTTTATTGGCTAAGAAGGGGTCACCAGTGTGAAACAGTTATCAAACAACAATAACTTATTTAACTTTGACCAGTGAGCAACAAAACTCAAAGAACTGCACAATGGGTCCCAGGACAGGTTTCACTTTGACACAATGTTTATCAGAGTTTGAGGGCAGGAAGTGGCCTGAATACAAGGTCTGTGGGTGAGGTCAGGGCTTCACACCTGTGTTTTTTTCTCATGTTCTTGTCGACCATCACAACACCTGTCTATGAGGCTTCCTGTGCCTCCACATCAGCATCAAAGGCTGTAATGCCTCCATGCTGGTGAACGCCAAGGCTAGAGGCTTTAAGTTTTCAGGCTGTCCATTTAGATACTTCATACAGGTAAAGGCCTTGTGAATGTGATATCTCAAAATGTCTTTCAGCTTTATTCATAGTGTAGGCTGATTCAAGTATGAGGCAATACGATTATATGGGTCAAAGGTTAAAAAAAAAATCCGGGTCATAAAGTTTTGGTTGTCTACTGTTTTGAATGGGGTCTTGAAAACACATTATTCCAAGAATATTTTGAGGAATTCGTATCAAACTTTGTACACATGCCTCATTTAACTTGTTGATAATTACCTCCACCAAAGCAGTTATGTTTTTGCCAGAGTCTGTCTGTCTGTTTGTTTCATTTGTTAGCAAGGTTATGCAACAACTACAAAATGGATTTACAGGAAAATTTTATCAGATGTGTGGTTTGCTCCAAGGAAGAAGCCATTAAATGTTGGTTCTGATCCAATCCAGATTGACATCACAACCAAACATTTAAGTTCATGATTAAGTCCCATTACTTAACATTGTGCCATCTTTTGTCCCACCCATGGCACCATCCGATTGGTTACACACTCTGGTCATTCACAGAGATAGCAGTAATAAGCCAATCAGGAGTGAAGGTTGGGGCATGCAGAGTTCTGCTCACAGACACAGAGGAGAAGAGGAGAACGTCTTGCCGATGGAAAAAGCCTGGCCCCGTTTACTGGAGCAGACTCTCCTGAAACTGTAATAAACACCCAAGTCCTCCACAGCTCACAGCTACTCATAACATTGCTGTGAGCCCATTAAGGTTATAGAAACATACGTGGCAGCTCTGCTCAGCCCCTCCAAACGTGTCGTTTACTCACTCAAAAGAAGGTTGCTGACAATGTCATTACAGAAATAGTCCATCATAGCAGAATGACTCTGGCCCCAGACTACCTGTCTGACCTTATTAGGGTTCATCAGCCCTCCAGAGCGCTTCGCTCAGGAAGCCAGATGGTCCTAGAAGTTCGTCGATCCTCTCTAAAAACCAATAGAGAACAGCCTTCTCTGCTGTGGCACCCAAATTGTGGAACGCACTCCCTGTAAATGTGCGGACTGCGAATAGCCTCTCGACCTTTAAAACACAGCTAAAGGCGTACTTGTTCACCTTGGCCTTTGGTGGAGTATAGACACTTTTATTTGGGACTTTTATTGGTTTTACTGGGCAGTGTGCATATTTATATTGTACAGTACCTGTTCTTATTGCTTTTATTTGTTTTTATTACTTTTATTGGTTTTATTGTTTTATTGTTTTTATCATGTCTGCCTTTTCTACGATAAAGCTCTTTGGTAGGCTGCTGGATGTTTAAATGTGCTATATAAATAAAGATGACATTTACATTGACATAGCAGAAATCTGTGTGTGTGTCAGTGTAAAAATCAACTCCCAAGAGCAAATGCGCTGCGCACCGAAGTGTCGTGGATTTGCGCCAACTAACAGGCAGGCGACATCGCCCACTGGAAGCACCACAGTGCGCACAACACCAACATCTGTACATCAGCAGCACATTGGTTCCATCAACAAGTTACTAGAGCCACTACTAGATCACTCGATTGGATGATGTTTATGTCAAAAATAATCTCTCTTCTTGCAGATTGAAATTTTTCATTCTACAATGTGCATCTAAAATAAATACAGGACTTTAATGTTAGGTGAAATCGCAGTTTATGGATGGAAGTTTGCTTCTTGCCAAAGGTCTGTGCAATTATTTACAGCTAAATGCAGATAAAAGCAAAGTTTTAATAACTGCTCAGGATAAGTGTGTTTCTTGAATTTTTCAGAACATGCTTTCCCCTTCCAACGTTATCTACTTGAGTCTATGAATTATGGGAGTTATTTTTGACAATTCCTCACATTTGACAATTGCATTAATCAGCTCACCAAGTCATGGTCATGTTTTATCTTTTAAGTATTGATAAACTGAAAGTCATAGTGTCCAGTAGAGCTCCCTTCTCTTTGTGCCCTGATGCTCTACTCTGATTGGGCCATCCTCACAATCATTGTAGGTTGGTGCTTAATAAGATGGATCTGCCTGATCACGGACATTGAATCAGGCATTAGTTACATAATTTCATCAGCAAAGTAAATAAACACATTTACCATAATCTACTATACCATATCATACCATCTTCTTCAACTTGTCCAGTGTCATGTCATGTTTGCAGCAGGCTAAGCATGAAAACCCAGACTTCCTTCTCCCCGGCAACTTGGTCAAATTCAAATCCGAAGTCACTCCCAAACTAGCTGGGAGACATAGTCTCTCTAGTGTGTCCCAGGTCTTCTCCTACGTCTCCTACCAGTTGGACGTGCACATCAACCCCCAATTAATATTACTTATGTGCTTATATAATGGTTTTTGCCAAAATCAAAATTTCCCGTCCTGTTTTACATCAGCATCAGAGACCATGTCTTTGACAGTATGGTGAGCTACTGCTTTGGTGATATCCGCCTGCTTTTAATCTTAAGTTTCTTAAAACTTGCTGCCAAACATCGGGGTTTGCATCGTGCATTGTTTTGGTGCAGGGGGACTGTACAGACTTCACACTATGAGTCATGGCAAGAGGTTTCACACATGGGTTTTTGAGTTTCAGCAAGTTTCGGTTTCGCTGTGAAGGAGGATGCAGGGTAGGACTAAGTGCAGCACAGAGGCATTTGAATGCATCACAAATTCTATCAAATTTTATTTTACTAAAATATTTCCAAAATATTTCCTAGATTTTCCCTTAACCCTCAGACCCTCTCCCACTTACTCCCTCTAAAAGCCATTTTAGGATATCGGACATATTTTTCTAATCATTAACTCCAGTTCCCATTATGTATAGCAAACATGAAATTTTTTTAAGAATTAAGACACTCTAAATGTAGGTTCATTAAAAAAATAAGATTTTTAAAAAATTATTTTTCCATTTTCTTTTATCTTTTTATTTCTTTGGGCAGAGTTTGTCAGTGTGGATAGGTAAATAATTACATCTTAGGCAGTGACAAAATAAAAGAAAAACTTCACACTTTCCCCCTTGAGGCCCCTTTTGGACATTTAAATTATTTCAAAATATTAAACATGAAAATAAAAAATTAATATCCTTCACTAAATGCCAGTTTATTAACTTAATGAAAAGTTTTTACAAAAAAAATAAATATTGTCTTTTTGATAAATGCAAAGTGGCTTTTTTGTGCATAGATTAATAGTCTCAGATATTTTGATAATTAGCAGAAACTGGAAGTTTAAGCAAGCTGATAAAATTTATTCCACTGGCCTACAGTGACTGTTGTCTCCTATCAGTTCAGTCAAGTTTATAATTTCCCAGAATGCCTCCCTGCAAACATGAAAAAAGTCATAATCTAGTGGCAATTTTTTGTGTGTGCAGTGTTTTTCCACTGAAGGACAGGACTACGAAGAAATGTACAGGATTTTTATATTTTGTAGTGCAATGGCGGTAGAATGAAAGAAGTTGTTTTAATGATTGTCAATGGGGCCAAAAAGGGCCCCAGGGTGAAGACTGTCAGTTATTTGTCTACATAGTGAAAGATATTGTTAGTTCAGTGTGAATGCTGTAATCCCAAAGTTCATTGAGAAGTCAATCTCATTTTCAGATATCTTCGTCTCAAAATAAAAACAAAGCAACAAAGCAAAACATAAAAGGGGAGGTCCTGGGGGTTAAATCACAAAGATCCACTTTGACTCAGGGACAACCTGGTATGATTTTAAGAAACAAAAGTCAAATGTCCTCGGGCTCATGATCATACATTTCAAAGTTGGTAGCAGCAGCTGGATCCACTTGATTCAATGTCTGTAATAATTTTAGTGCACTTTTTTATTTTTACTTTTGTAAGGTGAACTTGGGCGTCATAAAAGGTGGCCTTAAATAAAATGTATATTAACACTATTATTATTAATTATAAGGCAAATCCATCTTGTGAAGCCCTAATCCACAACGACTGTGAACGCCCAAAGTCAATCAGAATCCAGCAGATCAGAAAAAGGAACAAGGTACGAGCAAGATTACAGCAGATTAGCATCGATGCTAACAGCTTCAGTAACTGTTTTTTTTTTAGATCTTCACCATATTTCTTGATTAAATCATTGAAAAAAAAAAACTTCTCTACTACAAACTTTTCTATGGTCAGGATAGTTTCATTCCACTCTGGACATGTTTTGACAAGAGTTGTTTGTACAAAGTCGCTCATGATCTGTTGCACAGTAGCACCTTCGTACTATCTGACTGATAATTACGTTGATTAACGAAACAATCACCATCCTGATATGATTCAGAAATATTCTGCCCTGCCCAAGCATTTTCTACAGCCTCTCCCAAATGAACTAATGAAATATATTGAACTGTCCATGTTGTGGCCAGGTTTGTCAAGTCTTGCACAAATGTCTGACAATAAACTGATTAATTTGGGAGGTTAAGGTCAACAGTTGACTTATAACCACTGTATCTTCATTTTCCACCCATGTTTGCTGCCTTTGCACCCTACAGTTGCTCTAATGTTAGGTGTGATAATTTTTTTTCCAACTCATTTCGCTAACCAGACTCCCCTGATAGTTGCATAACTCTCCTTTTATAACCTCTCATGTCTTCTTTTCCATTTGACACTGCGGCGACATCAGTGAAACTTTCCCCCGTTCACGGTGAGAAGTGCTGAGTAAGCAACACCAACCTCAGCAGCTTCTGCTCCATCCCCTCCGTGCATCCTCGCTCCACCACATCCTGTACGCTTACAAACATGCACACAAACAGTCTTGCAGGTGCTCATGTGTTATCTGTTGATCCGCTGCTGTGTTACGCTCGCTGCGTGTCTGTGGTCTGTTCAAAGAAGACTCCTCTCAAGAGTTTCTCAGTCTAGCAGAAAAAATGTCAGCACTCAAGCTTGTCATGAAACAGTTTATTCACACTTCAAACAGCAGATTATTATAAAAAAACAAAGATTATAACCTGAATATCAGGTACTTTCATATTACAACATTTGATGCCGTAAGTGATTTAGCCACATTAATTGGGAACAGAATAATTTAGATTATATACATATATATGTGAACTAAGTGGTGCAGAAATGAGTCCAGCATGGAAATGAGTTAGCATTTTAGCACTTCCTGCTCAATCGTTGCACACTCTACGTGACTATAGATTTTTTGGTTTGATGCCTGGAGTAAGTTCTGTGGTAAACACAAGCTGAACAGATTTTTATTCAGCTTTTATGATACAAGAATGTTTCATCTGTGAAATTAAGTTATTTTCTTTTCTTTGAAAAATAGTTATCTATCAGTCTGCCAACTGGAGCCCTTGTTACATTAATGCATGCAGCTCAACTGAGTGAAATCAGGAAAATTTCAGCAAATTTTTCTTTGTAAAGCTCTTTTCTGGGACATTAAACATCATAATTTTTGATTGTCTATGAAAAACAGTGTTATACTGATGCCACAGTCATGAGTGCAGTTGAAAGGAAGTAATTCAAATGCTAATAGTTTGCCTTACATCGTTTGATGTGGTGTTTTAAACAACTCAGCATCCATTCTTACATCTGTGCTCTGCTTTAGATTTGTTACCCAGTGTGATGACAAAATAATGAGATGAGATGGTAGATTGATTGGCTTGAGTGTTGGTGGCTTAGTCTGATAGTAAACTCTGTCTGAATTCAGAATGCTGCAGGTCTGAGCTCTGGCTGTCACATGATGTGTCCTTGGGCAGGACACTTAACCCAATCTTGGTCCCAATGCCACATCAGTTGCATGCAAATGGGTATAAAAGGGGGAGGATGTGTTAGTTGATACTGATGATAAATAATAGAAACTCTGTACCATGAATGGGAGTGATGGTAAATGTGAGCAGTGACGTAAAGCTTCTCTGAGTAGCCAAAGAGACTGAAGAACACATTATAAGCTCAAGTTTGTTCTCCGTTTAGCACTTCTCTAGTCTCTCCTCAAAGCAGCTTTACATTACAGGTCACATCCACCCAGAGTTACTCTGTATGTAGCCCATCAGTATTTCCGAGGCCATCCATTCCAATATTCATGTCACTGACTTGGCAGTGGAAGCCTCTTGGAGTTAAGTGTCATGCCAAAGGACATGTCAACATGTGACTCTGACAAAAACTTTTAGTCTTGTTCATAGAAGTTCTCATCACACAGAGGAGACATGTTTAATGCACTAAAGGTACAAAAAACAAAATGTGGATCTTTTGAATGTTCACCCTGTTTGTACCGTTTGCTGCAAACAAACCACTTCAGGGTTTAAATGGAAGTAACCAAAGACCACTGATCCTAGAGCAGCTGTGCTCGAAGCGTAGACGTCTCGCTGTTTCAACTGGAAAATGGGACAAAGGGACAGATTTTAAGAGGCAGTGTGGACAGAGTGTATGAATGTACAATTTGACACTTGATGCTTGTGTGCTGTAAGGAGACAATTAGCTTTTGACTTTAGTCAAGTTAAATTATTTTTAAAAGTGGTGTATACGTATGATAATTGATGATTTAATAATGATTAATGCATTAAAACAACACTTATAACGGGTAGAGTTGAAATTGAAAAAAGTTTGGAATGATCAAACATTTCCAAGAATTGGCCAGTCAGGTGATGCTACAACCTGAGACAGCCTATGGTTTGGCTGTAGGGGTGTGTCAGTTGAGTCACCATGTGATTTTTGATCAGTGAACTGCTGGCAAGGGGTGAGGGGAAGTGTCCAAAGGGAGGTATCATCGGCACCATTTTGGCAGAAGGCCTGAAAGACAGCTTCCATTGGATGGTGCTGGCATTGGCAGCCATTTTAAGATGCTAGTTGAGCAGAGGATCAGTGTAACATTTATACAAAAAGGACCATGCCAGCACCTCACTGATCAAAAATCACATGGTGACTCAACTGACACACCCCTACAGCCAATCCATAGGCTGTCTCAGATTGTAGCTTCACCTGACTGGCCAATTCTTGGAAATGTTTGATCATTACAAACTTTTTTCAATTTCAACTCTACCCTGTATAAGTGTTCTTTTTAATGCATTTCTGATTACCCTGATGAAGGCCACAAGCCAAAACGCGTTAGTCTAATAAAGTTGTTTCCTGAACTACAAGTGTTGCTGGAGCTTTTTGATCTCTTCAAGACTTTTTTTCTCCAAGCACCTTGGAAGTTTGTGAAGTTGTGCCAGAGGTTTTGACCCTTAATAATGATTAATGAAACTCTTGTTTACCACTGAGCTTATTTTCATCAATGATCCAAAAAACCCTTAAATTACCTTGTAGGCTTTTTGTCAAGAGACCCTGTGAAGCCTTAAAAAATGACATCTTCCCTGCACAGCTCTTTACACTGGACATATAAATTAAGCACAGCATAAGCTGTAAATAAACAGAGACATAGAATCTGATCACGTTGTAGGAGAGACATGTCCCTCTAAGTCGATATCATGAAGGCTCCCATCATGTTGTCTGCAGGTGCTGGATGTCTCTTCTCTCTACTTTCCAGTTTGACGTAAATTTTATCTCCTTTCTGCAGGTGGAAGATCCCTGCCAGGAAACTGTTCCACAGCTCCTCCAAAACCAAAGAGCTGTCCTCTGCAAACATGTGAATCCCGCAGTGTCTACAGGAAACATCAGAGAAGTCACACAGAAAATTAGGCAGTCAGGTAAACTGGAGCTGTGGCCATGTCTGCACAAGGGAAGGTTTTTTTAAATGTAGATTTGCTGAAAGTAACAAAAATGGATTGGCGAAAGTGGAGGTGAGGTAAACTTGTGTCTTGGCAAAGGCTTGATAAAAATGTTGTGAATTGATGATAAGGAACCAAATATTCATCACTTATTATTCAGTGCATGACATTTTTCGTGTGTCATTCAAAGAGGGCAACACAGACTGAATGTAACAAAAATGTGAGGATAAAGCCTGATGTGATAAAAAAATAAAATAATATCATTCAACATAAATTCAAATTTTTAGACCTGTTAAACCTAATGGCAGTTCAACAAGGCGCTAATATACTAATTAGCATCAGTCCACTCCAGGTTATTATCAAAATGATGTCAATGCTAATATTAGAATGACTACTCTGTCTGTGGTTGTTATTGATTATACCTCCACCATAACTATCTTATGACCACATAGACATGAGGACCCTCCTGAAAACAAGAGGCCACATCTCAAGGGCTCATAAATCTGAGTTCAGTCGGAACTAATGTGATGAGGACAGATTCCTTTATCCAGATACTCAACATGGCTTTGGTGGATAGCTGTTCAACATGAGTTTGGCTCCACTTACAGCTCTCCAACTGCTAGACAGAGTTTTTTTTATATATTTCTTAGGCCAATGTTAAACCTTCTATGGATGCACTGCACTGTAGGTTGGCCCAGTGCCACACTCATGCTGGATCCATGTTGGGTTTGAATAGACGCTTATACTGTGTATTAAATATATGCTAACATATGTATCTATAAAATGAAGAATATTGCTTCAGCCTGCTCTATTGTTAAATGCCTTGAAATAACACTTGTAATAAATCGGCACTACACAAATAATGATCATGTACATTGTGTACATGGACCACTCTGCCATCGACTTACTTTTCTGTATAACTAGTGATGCTAACGTAAGCCTAATTCATACTGCCATTTAAAGGTGTGATATGCACCCCTCTGTGATGTTTCACGTCCAATGTGAACATCCTGGAGGTGGAAGGAGAGGGGGGACAAGTTGACCCCCTTTTTGTCCTTCCCTAGAGGTAGTCACCGAGGCATTACATCGGAGAGAAGAAGGCATGAGGACTCAGCAGGAGACAGGAGCGTCGCAAGTGAGCATCTCTGCCTTTGCGTACACATAGAGTCTTGTGCAGTGTGGCGCACAACAAATGAAGCCTAAATTGAGACATATATTATAGCCTTGTGGAATTAAATGTAAATGTCTCTAAATGTAAATATAGTGGAAATTTGTTGCTGTGCTTTTGCGTAATGGCACTTTGAATTGGGCTTTAGTGACTTTGTCTCTATACTAAATATTCAGATTCTCTAGACTCATAAAAAAAACATAAGGAACTATCCTGATTTTATTGGAGACTCTGATGTTTAATCAGATATTTATTCTGTACTCAGGTTACTGGAGGTACAAGTCAGTAATTAGTTTAAAAATCCAGAATCACGTGTCTATTTGGATAATTTAAATTTAAATTTAAATAATCAGAATGACCTACATTTAAATAAACAATATTGTGCAAAATTCATCCCCAGATTGAGAGCAGAAATTAAAGAGATGCTGTGGTACCATCCGAAAATTCACTGCTCACAGAAGCAAAACAACAAACATATTTTTTAGCACATGTGTAACTTAAGAGGAAGGAAGGAAGGAAAGGGTGGGACCCCGACAAACCTTTTTGAGTTCATAAGTCGTATAGGTTTGCCATAAGCTTTGGTGTCTTTCAACACCTGGTGCTGGAAAAAGGAGCAGTCTTTAACCTCCATCGTCACTTTGGAGTAGATGTAGTAGTAGCCCTCCTCCTCCACCAGCAGACGGCCATTGCTGTGGCTCATGTTCCTGGTGACCGTTTCCCCACTGTTGTTCAACCACTGCACCACATTGTCCTGATCTAACATCTGGCTGGATCCTGGCACCAAGATGAGAGGGAGGCAGAAGATGTAGATATGAAGTAAAACTAATTGATCATTCATATTCATATTAAATGGTGAGAGAGTTCTCACCCATCAGGTTAGCAAAAGGTTTCTGCTGAATCTGCTGGATTTGTGGTCTCAGTGTGGAGGCGTCAAAAGAATCTGTTCAGAAAAACACAAACACATCAGTCCAGATGCAGTCTTTGACAAAAATAATCAAACTCATGTCAGTTTCAGTCACACTTTACAGAGCCCATAAAGGGACATTGGCAGAAAAAAAAAAAATTTAAATAATCTAAAACAAATAAAAGTCAAGTAAAGTTCAAGACTTGAGTTCTGTATTTGAGCTGATGATCTTTGAGGACCCCTTACTTCATGTTCAATACTTCATGTGTCAAAATCTTCTATAATCTCAGAACCACAACAGGATGATATTTCCCCTCAATTCTGACTCGAACAATGAATTCAAATCTCAAAATTCTTTTCTTTTTGTTTTAAAATCTTTTATTCCATTGAATTTCGTTTTCAAAAAAATGACTTTATCACTGAAATTCTTCTTGGACTTCTCTCTTCTTAAGAAAAATTTGATAAGTGAACTTTAGTCACAAAATTAAGGATTATTCTATATTAAAATTCTGACCTTGATATAAAAATCTGTTGGAATTCTGTCTTACTTACAACAAAGTTTTGATCTTCATCTATTATTAAAAACCTAAAAACTCTGGACTTGTCTTACATTAAATTTTACCCTATTCTTAAAATACAAATGTTGGAATTCTAAATTTTTATATCAAAATATTGACTTTGATCCCTGAATCCCTATATATTGTAAACCTGAATTATTGTCTCAAAATTCTGACCTGTTTTTTTAATTTCTTTTCTCAAAATTTGGACCATGATCTATAAATATAAATCTTGGAATTTTAATTAACTTGTGAACTTGAAGTTTTGTCTCAAAATTCTGACTTTGATTTCAGAATATTAATCTAGTTTTACCTATTTGGAGTTCCACCTCTGAAAATTAATCTTGAAGGTTTTTTCTCTCTTTTTTTTGACAAAATTCAGATTTTTGCCTCTCACACAATTTGCTAAAATTTCTGACCTTTTTTCAAAACATTTTGACTTTAAACTTTGATTTCTACTCCTTGATTTCGGAAACCTTGTTGCTCAAAATTTAGACCTCATTCTCTAATTTCTGTCTCGGAACTCTGACTTTCTCTGCCTTCTGAGAGTATGGAGTTAATTAGGACTTTTCCTGCAGAATTCTGAGTTGAGTTATGTGAAATTGTCCCTGTCTGGCCAGTGGGATTGATAACAATTTTAATGAAGTGAATGTCATAAAAATGAAGTATAGTCCAGACAAAATATCCTAATCATTTATTAAGTAGCAGGGCCTTTTTAAATTGCTATGAGGAGAATCTATTTCCTGCAACATAAAGACTCTGCTACCCATGAGCATGCGCGGTGACTGTCATAAAGACGTGACCCAAGCCAAAGCGTGTGTTTGTTGTAATGCTAATGAATGCAGCTTGGACCTTCACAACTTCCTTTTTCAACAACTTACGGGATGCAAAGTGACAAGATAATGTATCTCTTTCTAGTTACGTAGCGGTAGTTTTTGATGTGTGACAACAAGCAATTTTTGGAAAACTTAGTATCGTAGTTTTGTAGTCGGCTATATGTCGCTACTTACAGCCCGGTACTCTAAGACGTGTCTGAATGATATAAATTTGCTCTAGTTTTAATTGTCTTGTTCCAAAAGTTGAGAATCCAGGCCAGTCAGCCCTGTCCGACCGCGAAGCTAAGGAATAGCATTTATAGATAACCTATTTTGATGCTATAAAACTCATCTTAAAGTGCGTATTTCAATCAGGCATATATATGAAAGTGAGACTTTTTGTAATTACTTAGAAACTCCTCACAGTCCCTTTAACTTCTTAAAATAGCCAACTTGGAGATATGAGGTTTATGCCCAACAGCAACAAATGTTCCAAATCACATGAAAAGTTGTTCAGTCATATAATTTACACTATAGTTGGAAATGAGGTTTGGGGCCCAGAGTTCCTTTCATTTATCCATCCATCCATCCATCCATCCATCCATCCATCATCAGACCTACTTATTCATTTTGGGGTCACGGGTGATGAAGTTTATCCCAAATGACATTGTGTGAACTGGTTGTCAGCCAATTGCAGGGCCACACAGAGAGACAGATTCACACTCACACTCATACCTAAGGGCAATTTAGGTCACCAATCACCCCAATGAGCATGTTTTTGGTCCGTAGGAGTAAGCCAGAGTGCCTGAAGAAAACCCACTCAGCACTGGGACAACATGCAAGTTACTCCACACAGAAAGGCTCTGATTGGCACAGGTATCATGTATACTACCTGCTGTGCCACTGTGCCGCCCACCTTTCTTCTAACAAAGTGTTAATAATAATATGTAGATATCTTGTGTTTCCTGTGTTACTCATATGTATTTAAAACATGAGGTTCAGTGAATTCTAATCAAACAGAGCAGCTGATTACCTTTAGGTCCAACCTGACTCAGTATGATGCCGCCCTGAAACATAAACACACAAATGAATAAATTAAAGCTCTGTACACATCAGACAGCACCACAGTCTGCAACCTTTGACTGAATACATTCATGCTGTGATCTTCCTCTGACCTTTACTCCTGATGCTTTGGGATCTGAGAGGTTTTGGTGGACTGGATGAGACATGTGGGGGGACATCGCCTACGGAAACGGGGTGACAGGACAGACAGAGAAATGAATAAGTACTGAGTAATATAATTTATCTTATGTCATGTGTGCAGGATTTCTCAACTTGAAGAGCAAGAGGAAGTGCTCCGTCACTTAAAATCTGATAAATTTGTTTTTGAAGAGGCCAGGAAGTGTAGAAACAAATCTGCTTCTATTGCAAAGAGAAAATTACGATGGCAGAAGTGCTGGTTAATGTTTGTCATACTACTGAAGAACAAATGAATTGGACATGAAGAATTAAAATTAATTTTCAAAAACATTTGATCACAAAAGATTCTGTGATTGCTGCTCAGTGCTTAATTTACTTGAACAAGAGCAAGTCGCAATGTGACCTTTGCAGAATCAGTATATTTGACCTTAGTGACCTTCCCTATTCCCCCTTTTGAACACAAAATGAACAAAGAACTGCGTTTTTTAACTTGCTTTTGATCAATTCACCTGGGGTCTCTGTCTTATTTAATGTTTATTTTTGCATTGAATATTACTTTTTTATTTTGAATTATTTTGTTCCATTTGAATTTGATCATTAACCCTTTACTTCGGGGTTGCCCACACAGAGCCTGCAAGGAGCCACTGAGGCGTCTGCAGAGACATTTTGGAAACTGCATACTGTTAGTAATCCCAGTCAATTATTTATTTTAAGATTTTGTTTTGAAAATTAGTCATGATTAGATTGATACAAAAGCATTAAAGGTGCTATGAGGAGAATCCATTACCGGCAACATTAAGATTCTGCTTCCCATGAGCACGCGTGGCGACTGTCGTAATGCTGCGTTCCAGTAACCTCAGAACTGGGAGTGACATCATCTCCGACTTATCGGCGTTCCAGTTGAAGTCGGAAAAAAACATGCCGATCTACCAGGCTATTGTTAGCTGTTGTTAGCACGCCCTGCATTGTTGTTCACAAATATCACATGAAGAATGTGATTATCACTATGGCAGCATTTTTGTAAATATAAGTCTAACAATACTATGTATACAGCTGATCTAGAGCGACACACCCCAGTCAGAAGTGCAAATAAATTGATTATTACAGGAGCTAAATAACTGTTCACACTGGGGGCATCCATCTTTGATTGTCCACTCGGGGATGACGAGGTTTCTCAGTAGGAAATTCCAACGTCGGGGACTTGGAAATTTTTACTTCTGACTACAACTGGAACGCACCAAAAGATGTGACCCAAGCCAAAGCGTGTGTTTGTTGTGATGCTAAATGCAGCTCGGACCTTCCTCAGAACTCTGCATTGCTTTACAACTTCTTTTTTCAACAACTTACAGGATGCAAAGCGAAGAGGTAATGTATCTCTTTCTAGTTATGTTTTTGATGTGTGACAACAAGCAATTTTTGGAAAACTTAGTATCGTAGTTTTGTAGCCGGCTATATGTCGCTACTTACAGCCCGGTGCTCTAAGACGTGTCCGAATAATATAAATTTGCTCTAGTTTTAATTGTCTTGTTCCCGAAGTTGAGTATCCAGTCCAGTCCATCCCGGTCCGACCCAACCGCAAAGCTAAGAAATAGCATTTATAGATAACCTATTCTGATGCTATACAACTCATCTTAAAGTGTGTATTTCGATTAGGCATATATCTAAAAGTGGGACTTTTTGTAATTACTTAGAAACTTCTCACAGTCCCTTTAATGTTACATGTTTAAACTTTGCTTACGCTGATCCTTTGACACCTCACCTCTATCATCACTGGAGCCCCCCTAAAAATAACTGTTGTGTAACTTCCAATAAAGTTAAGACAATGTGCAAAATTTAAATTAAAACTAAATACAATAATTTGCAAATCTTTTTCAACCTATATTCAGTTGAATACACTAGATTGCAGAAACTACTAAAGCTGGGTTACGAACTGTCAAAAGCATTATTAAAATTGGAAGGATAGTGGAGAACCATCGTCTTCCAGGAAGAAATGTGATTGGATAAAAATCCAGAGTGTTCGCGATTGGCGATCACTTAACTGTTGGCCAAATCAATTCAAAGAAAACCAACTATAGAACTCACGGGTGTGTTAATGGTGAAAGTAAGAACATTTCCACACCCACAGTGTGATGGTAACTCAAGGAATTGGGACTGAACAACTGTGTAGCCTTAAGAAAACCACTAATCAGTAAGGCTAATCGAAAAAAGGACTATAGTTTGCTAGGCAGCATAAAAATTGGACTCTGTAGGACTGGAAGAAAGTCATGTGGTCTGATGAGTCCAGACTGACCCTGTTTCAGAGTGATGGGAGCATCAGGGTAAGAAGAGAGGCAGGTGAAGTGATGCACCCATCATGCCTAGTGCCTACTGTACAAGCCTGTGGGGGCAGTGCTGTGATCTGGGGTTGTTGCAGTTGGGCAGGTCGAGGTTCAGCGACATTACGGCCCAAAGAATGAGCTTAGCTGACTACCTAAAAATACTGAATAACTATGTTATTCCCTAGCGGCATGGGCATATTCCAAGATGACAACCCCAGGCTTAAATTGTTAAAGAGTGGTTCAGGGAGTATGAGACATCATTTTCACACATGGTTTGGCCACCACAGAGTCCAGACCTGAACCCCACTGAGAATCTTTGGGATGTGCTGCAGAAGTCTTTGTGCAGACTCTTCCATCATCAGTGGATGATCTTGGGGAAAAATTAATACAACACTAGATGAAAATAGATCTTGTGGCATAGCAGAAGCTTATCGAAACAATGCCACACAGCGCCACATGCTGTAATCTAAGCTGAAGGTGGTCCAACAAAATATTGGAGTCTGTGATCTTTGTTTTGGTGGCAACTTTTCTTATTCGCCAGACAGTGAATTAAATAACACACTGATCAACTTAACTCCTTTTTTCAAATAAACTGGTTTTAAATTTGATACCTCCAATACATTAAAAACTGTTGGGACAGGGGTAACAAAAGATTGTGAAGGTTGACTAATGTTAAAAAAAAAAAACACACACCTATTTTGGCACATCATTCATGCTGAAAGGAATCTAGAGGCTTTGGAGCAAAATATGCTGCCATCCAAGAGACGTCTTTCTAAGCAATGTCCCTGCTTGTTTCAGCAAGACAATACCTGGAAACATCCAGCACGTGTTACAAGAGTGGCTTTTTAGAAAAGAGAGTGGGAACTAGACCATACCTGTCTCCCACTAAAAATGTGTTGTGCAATATTATGCACCAAATACAGCCAGAGACCCCATGCTTCTCATTGCTTTTAAAAGGCAAGGTGATATAACGAAGTGGTAGACATGCCCCTGTCCCAGCTTTTATGGAGTGTGTTGTAGGCATCAAATTCAGAATGAGGGAATATTTGTAAAATGCCCAATGTCAAAAGGTTAAAATTATCTCAAATTAGTGTCTTCAGGGTGATCCAAAAGAAGACAAATTCTAGTGTATCTGCACAAGTTTTTAGTTTGATAGGCATTTTGTTCACATGGATATGACCTCATGTTTCCATGTGAAAAATTAACATGGATAATTTCAGAAATGATGACATCACAGCTCCATCACTTGCTGAAGCTGCATGTATGAACCCTGATGGTGAAGTAGGTGAGCTGGTTTTGGCTTTGACAGCAAAATCTGACCTTGAGCTACAAGAGGACATGGAGAACCGCAAACGCCAGGGTTTGTTGAAATGGCCCATGATGTATGAGTAAACTTCATGTCTTCTTCTCTCGCTTTGGTTTACGCCTGCAGCAGTGTTACAGCAGCACTCACAGGTGTGGCATAAATATTACATCATTGTCAGTGTTTTTGTGTGAACTGACATATTTTTTGAAATGATGCCATCTTTACAGAGAAGATTTTCAAAACAAAAATGTTTTTGTGTCCATGTGGACAGAACCTTAATCATGACATGACAATGAGTTTACTGTTCTCCAGCGGCCATAACAGTCCCCAGATTTCAATCAGATAGGGCACCATTGGGATGTGGTGGGTAAATCTGGATCATGGATGTGCAGCTGACAAATCTGTCATAGCTGTATCATATTATGGACCAAAATGTCTTAGTTCAACAGTTAAGACAGTTCTGAAGGCAAAAGGGAGGCCAACCTGGTAATAACAAGACTCATCCTGCCACGATGCACTGCAGAGCGACACAGGAAGTCATTCCTGCATGTGGCCATCAGACTTTATAACTCTTCACTTGAGCATCACTGCTCTGTCAGGTCCTGGAGAACAATTTTTTTACTGTTTAACCTCTGATATTTGTTAATATTTGCTCATAAGCAAACATAATACCCTGTCAAATCTGGTTAACTGTCACACAGTTCTGTCAATATTAAGTTCATTTTGTAAATACTGGTAACGTTAATAAATTCCATGGTCCTGTTTATAGGCCCAATTTCACGTTATACTCATTTTTCCTTCAAAAGGAAGATGATGCAGCTCAAAGATTCTGCATGATGCAACCTGATTATTTAAAAAAAAATTTTATAAATCTTTATCTTTTATGTATTTAATTGTCTTCATTTGCAAGAGCAATAAGCAAGTGAAATAACCAAATTTCTGATTCTGATACGTTTAAAAACATTTCACTTCAAGTAAAGCAATGACTTCAGAGGGAGCGATGGTACAATATGTCAAAGTTCAGAGTATTTAGCTTTAAAGGTCCAAGTGTGTAAATAGCAGCATAATGAAACTAAAAAAGTGAAGTCATACTGTTACTTTGTGCTTCAGAGGGGAAAGAAAGGGAAGTAGATCTCGAGAAAAATAGTCCACTTGACACATTTTTCATGACTGACCTGAAAATAAAGAGCAAAGACGGCCCACGCACAAATGTGTAACTATCCGCTCGTATTGTGACTGCGTGTGACGTAGAGCAAGACTGGGAAATTCTCAGCTTCAGGAATTTCCACTTTCTCCATGTCCTGAGGTGTTTTTTTTCTCGACACACGTTCACACAATCATGGAAACATCAGCCTCACCTCCGTTTTTTTGTAGAGATTGTGGATCAAGCAGCCTTGAATGACAAGTCCAAACAAGACGAGTCCCAGCAGCACGAGATTCAACTTCTGGACCGCTCTCTCCCACATCCGCTTCCTGCCTATTGGCACAGGGACATAACTCGCCTGGCTGTCCACCACGAAGACTTGGGGTTGTGATGCCACATAGGCCTCGGCCATCACCACCTGGTTGGGGACTTTAAGGTCAAAGGTCAGGGAGTTGATGCAGGGGTACTGGAAGAGACAGGTTAATGGAGAGTTAAAAAATATAAAGAGCTCACAGATGTGGCCTCAGGAGATTTGTCTAAAAGCAGGCACATGCCATGCAGACAGGAAGCCTCTCAGAAACAATGATTTAATCTCTCTAATCACACAAACAATGAGCTTCAAATTGTCCAAAAATGTTTAAAAGTGCAAATTTTAAATGTATTTCATGAAGTTTTAAGGAGTTACCTTGAATATAAAATCACACCAGATGTTTGCCACTGCTCAGTCAACCATCCAAAAGCACGGGACTCTAAAAAGAGAAAAATACTCTTAAAAAGTAGTAAAGTTGACTCTGATTCTAACTTGTCACTCTCTGAAACAGAAAATCAGCCTGATCAGTTCACCCTCACCTCTTGCATCTGCTCGCCAGCTCTCTGATGTTGCTTTAGCTCATGTAAGGAGGAAATGAAGATGACATGGGGAAGAGACAAAAGAGAAATAGAAAGAGAGATAGTGTGAGTGAGTGTTGGACACTCCCTACATCTACTACATACACTTATCATCCTTAAACCAACACTTCCTTTTCTCCTTTTTTTTAAAAGTCATTACCCAGTATTGTCAGAGTGTCAGCTGCTATTTTGTAATAAGCTTATGCAATCACTGTATCGGTTTGAATCCTGTTCAATCCTGCTCCACTGCCCTGACGAGACAGAGTGAAGGTGTTTGTGGAGGCAAGGGGTAGAAAAAAGCTGATCATTTCACACTTATATCTGGTGACTCATACTTGCACCTGTAACCCTTTGACCTAACAATGACTCTAAAGAGCTTTTTCTCAGTCAAGGCTAATGATCAGACCTGACATTGCTCCATGATTATATATTTGAATATAAAAATACATACATCAATCCAGAGATGCATCCATCCAGACAGAGACAATGGGACTAAAAATAAGAATTTATGCAAGTGACAACCCATGATCATAAATATGTCCTCATCACATTTGTCTTTGTTGAATAAGATTCAATTAATCAATCTTTACTTGTATAGAAGCATATGTGTTGAATATGAATTTATGAAAGGTAAGCACCTTGAAATGTTGCAAGTAATTTTCAAGAGGAACCTCACATCTATGGATAGAGAGATTAATCTAATATAAACATTAATAACTAGAAAAGCACTCGGAGAGCGCAGACCTCTGCCAGCGCCACGGTCCTTAGCCATATTGTGATTTTCACCATAAATATTAGTCCTACCTTTATTTCATTGAAATATTTAGATTCCTTGGCCATGAAAACATACCATTAGCAACTGGATTCGTAGTGATATCTATTTTAGTTCAGTAGTTGTTCACATTTTTCATCATGGCAGCCAGACGCTGACCTGGATCAACACCAAAATCAAATCAGTTCTTCGTTTTCCCATGCTGAACATTTCCTGAAAATTTCATCAAAATCCATCCATTGCTTTTTGAGTTATTTTGTTCACAGATGGACAGAAAAACTCTCCCGAAAACATAACCGCCTTGGTGGAGGTAAATATTAAGAATAAGATCTGGAGAGGTATAATGCTGATTGATACAGCAGCATCAAGCTGAACCACCATTAAAATGGTTTTAACTGGTATAAAGATTTAAATTTATGTTAAATGATGTCATTTCTGTTGATGGTTGGATTCATAGAAGTATGGTGCCACCAAAAACCTCATATTCACCTCACTGTAAGGGTAAAACTACACAAAAAACAACATTGGATCAATCAAATGCTACAACTTCACCGCATTTTACTCCTTCTTTACAAAGTCCCTACACTGATCAACCAAAACCTGAGTGTAAATTAATTTCCATTCCCAGATTGGTATGTCCCAGTCCAACCGTGATTTAAATGTGGGCGTAGGATACAATCAAATCTCACGTCTGGTCTGAGCTCGAACAAATTTACACTCATTGAGGCCTCACACTGCAACAAATATTTTTTCTCAGGAAAGAAAAAATCTTTGTTTTTATGGACTGACAGATTCACTGATGTAGCGTAGAATAGTGTTTAAGATCAGTGATTCTCAACTTGGAGTCAGATTCTTTCTCAGCTGGTTGTGAGCCTTTGCCTAGACAAAAAAAAGTTAGACGAAATCTTTTGCTTTACTTAAGAAGGTAGGAAGTTATGCACTGAGGTGTTATCTATATGCTCCTTTACAAAAGGGAGTGATAATATTCTGAAATGCTTATTAACACATGTTTTAACGGAAATATGTTTATTTATATATACTTTTGTAAATATATAGTATGTGGGTATGTGGGTACTTAGCTAAATCTACATGTTTTTGAGATTTTTGGAAACTACTTCTCAGTGGCCAGACTTTTTATATCATGTTTTGCATGATAGCGCTGTTGAGTCTGTTCAGAAAGGCTGAAGTGTTTTTTGTGTTGTGACTACCTCATGATCAATGGCTTATTTAATACAGGACTGTTCAGTGTGTATCCACCGATGCAGAGTTATCACAGCTACAGTTATGTACATTTATATTCCTGGAAACTTATATCTCCAAGATGCACTTTTTGATTTCACTTATGCAGTTCATTGAATGTTAAAAGGTTGTTTTTCTTTCTCTTGTAGCACCACATGCAGGTCATTTATTGTGTTGGCATACCGTGATATTTGTGATATTTTCATAGATAAATAAAACCTTGCAGTGCGACAGAAAAAAAAAAAAAAAAAAAGAAAACAACAGTTACAGAATGAGTTTCTCACAGCAGCCCAAATTGTCAAATTACGGAGTCTGATCAAGTCAACCTGCACCAATTATGCTTTAATGTGATTGGTTGTCCAGTTGTCTGCTGGATTTTCTTTTGACAGTTTTGGCCCCCTCCAAACACCTTCCATGAAGTCTTTCCCAGATGTACTAGTGAAGTATAATGAACTGGTTTTTCAGGCAGTCTTTCATTAAGGAAAGACATGCAAAGCACACTTCTGACCGTAGAAAACTTACAGGAGCATTAAATAGACTCCGAAAGCCAAGTTTCTGCCAAGGGCAGTGTAGAGATGGAATGTAAGCAGATTTGTTGAAAACATGGAGCCAAGCAGCTCTAAATTCACCAGTCATCAACGATCGTCCAGTCAGAACAGAGTAAGCTCACATGGGGAAGAGGTTCTTAAAGTGGTGTGAGGTCTAAAAGCACATCTAAGATAGAATGAGAATACAGATGGATCAGGGGCACTCAGAGTATGAAAACTGAAGTTTATTTTTACATTAGTGATATCAGTCATCAAAATGACTTCTGACCCATGTTAAGTCTAAATATAGACTCTAAAGTGCAAACTTGTCTACTTTATTATCCAATCACTTTGTTCCTAAACCTAAACTAACAGAACAAATACTTGTCACTGGAACCATCTTGTAATTATTAAACATGAAAATGAATAGACAAGGTAATTATTTAATTTTACAATAAGAGACAAAAACGTAAGCAATGCACAAATGCCATAAAAAGACACTTTGAAAACTCACTATAGCTATAAAGTATTGAAATAATCAAGCCATACTTTCCTAAACATGCTGCACATTTTATGACAATAACAAACCATGACATAAAGATGTAAATGTACAGTGTAAATGCCTTGGCTTAATACGGTAAACAGCTAAAACTGCTGATTTATTGTAGAATTATTGCTCAAGCAAATTTTAAGACCAGACCAGATACCTTAAATTAAATCAAGATGTTTGTCATGAGTTTAAAGAAATCCGATAGACCCTGGGGTAGCTCAATACACTTCAAGAAAAAGTCAGTTGCCTTTTCAAAAATAAACAATTTTGAAGCTTCACCATCAAACAGATGATGATTTCTGTCATTGCAGACACTTCAACTACTTTAAAAATTCATTGTATCAAAGCATTGAAATAATCAACCAACACTTTATCATATGAATGCAGCGCTGGCAAAGACAAACCATGCAATAAAGATTTAGATAAACAGCTGTAATGCCTTCCCATAATACAATGCACGGCCGAAAATGACTAATTCAACTGTAAAATTATTCCTGGAGTCAAGTAAGAAAAGATCCATTTAATATAAAGTTTGTCATATGATTAGCTCAAAGAGCTCAATACACTCAAAGAAAAAATAAATCACCTACGCAAATATAAATAACTGAAGCTTTACCGCCTCAGGGATGATGATGTTTGATGCTATCAATGCTTCCACAAGGTCTCTCACAGGCTCTCCACCTACACAAGCAGACTGATGGGCGGCATCATCATTACACATCTTCTTATAAAAATACAAGTCACACTCATGACTTAATGCAACATCTACTTTTTTTTTTTTTTTTTACATTATTTATTATTGTTTCTGCTTCATGTATTCTATGTTACACAATAACCTGACTTCTTCAACAGTGCGTTAACATTTCCTGTTAAGCTAGAGTTCATGGCCTTCCTTTCCATTTATCCACCCATATTTACTGTCAGCACTTATTTCAGGAGTTACACCACTAAGAGGACTCTTGCTTTCTTCCTTTTGCCCTCACGCACCCTTTGTTGCTAGGTTTTGTCTGTTGCTGTCTGGATTGTTTGTTTGCAACATCCCACTACTGTGATAACGCCTCCCACATGTGAGACTATCTTTGTCGATCTGCATGCTTCCTCGTATCTTTGCTCTAAGAAAAGCAACATGTTATTCCCCCCAATGCAATTCATAGGTATTGTGCTTTCTTCAAAAATTAAAGTTTTTGCTGTTTAAATGAGGTGTCAGATTTTCTAAAGCCCTGTTATTTTTGGTTTAGAAACAGAAGATTACCTCTGCCATCTATGTTTTTGCTGACATCTTTTTGTTTGTTTGTTTGTTTGTTTGTTTGTTTGTTTGTTTGTTGGCAAGACTACACAAAAACTGTTGAACAGATTTTGCTGAACTTTTCAGGAGACGTTGGTAATGGCCCAACTCAAAAATGACTTGATTTTGGTGGTGATATGTACATTAGTCTCGATGCAAAAAAAAAATCCCCAAATTTAAAAGACCCCATAAACTAACATTGGGCAGAATTTTAAAAATCATATCTCTGCCATTTTGTAACAGATTCACTTCATATTTTACAGGATAATATGGAGTCCATGTCTCTATTATCAAGGTAAATTTCTTTTGGATCCAATTCAGATTGACATCACAAAAATGAAATTTATAATGGGAAATCCCATTGGTGACATTTAATAATTAAAAATCAAAATATTAAATGAAGTTCCCAAAACCTGTTGTGTTTATACAGGATCAAAAACTCCATGTATGTGCTGAGTTTAGTCTGGATCCTGGATCTTTTACAGGGGTTGAAAAAAGCCTCTGCCAGAGCTGAGCTGCCTGGTGGAGCTCTGCTCTCTGGGTGCTTTTGTACTTCACACTTAGTTCAGTGTGAGACATAGAGTAATCTGAAACCAGACTGCTTTATTTTTGTTTGTCGTGGGAGAGGGCAGTTTGTCATGACAGGCACCAAATGCCGACACTATGGGTACAATTGACTCAGCTCTCCCTCCTGACCCCCTCCCCTCCACACACACAGATGAGAACACACACACAGTCACACACTTTGTTAAATAGAGACAAAGTGTCAGGGAGGATGGACAGAAGACTACATATGTGCTTGATGTAAATACATGCTTTTTAAATGTTGATGACAAACAGGAAGTACAATTCTTGACTTGTTTGCAGTTTGTTGTTATATATCAGAATCAGCATTGGTTTATATCACTAAGTATGTGACACGTACAAGGAATCTGACTACAACGGTTGGTATATGTGGTACAAAGATGGAAAAAATAAAAATGAACATAGGAAATGAAAAATAAAATGTTTTTAAATAAACTATACTGAGCATATAGATTCTTACAGAGTCCACATTTTGCCTTGACTCAGGGAAGTATTGTCACTGATCTTCATTCAAATTGCTGCCTTTCAGTAAATTAAACAAACACACTACTTCTGAATAAATAATTCATTCATTCCTTCATTTTCTGTACCCCTTTATCCCTTTTGGGGTCGCAGGGGGGACTGGAGCCTATCCCAGCTGTCATTGGGCAGGAGGCGAGGTACACCTTGAACCGGTCGCCAGTCAATCGCAGAGCCACATAGAGAGACAGACAACCATTCACACTCATACTCATACCTAAGGGCAATTTAGAGTCACTAATTTACCCAGTGAGCATGTTTTTGGTTTGTAGGAAGAAGCCAGAGTGCCTAGAGAGGAACATGCAAACTTCACACAGAAAGGTCTCTGTCCGATCTGGGAATCGATTCAGGACCCTTCTTGTTATGAAGCACATGCTGAATAAATAATGTTCTCTCCATATAACAGATTCTCTTATTTAACTTTAATTTGATCAAAAGATTATCATAATCAGTACTTCAGGTGCAAATGTTGTGACTTTAAGTCCTTTTTAAACCATCAAGTGAAAAATATTTGCCAATAAACAGAACTTTTTTAATTTTTGTGTCCCTCCCTTTTGTTGTGATTATGTACATTTGTACTCAGCTACAAACCTCGTTACATTTTTTATTCGTTTTACTGGAAAATTAATGATTGATTGATAGATGGTTTTTTTTTTTGTTTTTTTTTGGGGGGGGGGGGGGTCATAAATTGGTAATAAACTTTCACGGACTGATATGATACTATAACACGTTATAAAAGGCATTTTGTATGAAATAAATATAGTGTACTTTAAGCTGATGGACTTGATTTAAGCTCAGCCTTGAGCCAAAAATCGTTTTGAAAACAATAATCTAAATGTATCTTTTTTTTTTTTTTTATCTTTCCATATTTTAATCTCCCCTTTTATTTTTTTTTTCTTCTTACTTTGGTTGCCTTCGTGAGTTTTGTTTATGTAATGTGTTACTAGTGAGCCCCTGGCCCTGTTCTGTTTACAGTGCCCAGTAGCATGAGGAGGTCAAACAGTAGCTGTGATGTTCTGAAGGCTCGGGGAGGCTCTGACCTCAGATGGGCTGTGATTGGCGGAACACTGCTACTCTTCCTGCTCTGATTGGTCCGCCGCCTTGTCCTCGTCTTCGTGCCTCCAGCCAATCACAGCGCCGTAAAGTTCTGCTGCGGAAGAGGGGATGCAGAGGAGATGGCTGAACTTAGATAGCCCCGTGTTGGTGAATATCTGTACCATGGAGCTTCTCCGGAGTGCAGAGGGGAGCAGAAGGCGGCTGCTTCTCCTCTTGGTGGTGTTCGGGTGGTGTGCCAGCTCCGTGAGTTGCTTCGGACAGAACACAGACGTCGAGCTGACGTTTCTGCTTCCAGCCGGAAGATCAGAGTGCTTCTTTCAGACCGCTATCAAGAATGGCACGATGGAGGTCGAATATCAGGTAATTGAGTGTGAGGTCAGGGGACAGAAATAGCCACTCTACTCCTATTTTTGTGCAAATCGTAAGTGACATATCAAAACGATGTTGCAGTGTGGTGCCGATAGCGGTGCGTTACAAACGTTACCGTTACTGTCCGTCATTCTTAGCTAGCTTACGTGCTGCTTACAGTTGGTGTTGCTTGGTAACCATATGATGGCCTCATGAGCCAGTGGTTTCAAGCTTTTTGCTCTGTCAAAATCAGTCCCACTTCCCCTTTTTCGAGATCAACGTGACCCAAAACTAGCCACTTGTTACACTGTTATTCCCCCGTATTGGGATATTGCTCAAGCAGTCGTACATTTCCAATAACTACAATTTTTACGGGTGTTTGGGGAAAATTACACAACATTTCAGCGCTTGAAAAGCACGATTTAACTACTTTGAACCATAATTTACAAACCCCCAAAGAATGCAGTGATTGACTTTGACCTGTATTCTATTCAGTACATAAGGCCAGAATATTCAGTGTTCAGTCTTATGAACTTTACTGTTCTTTTGCCGATATTCACTGTTTTTAAATTTGATACCTGCAACACATTTCAGTGTAGCCTGGGAAAGGCAACAAAGGACTGCCTCTGAAATGTTGCAGACAAATAGGTTTTAAGCATTCCTCAAACAGGTTTATTGTAAACAATCCAAAAGATTAATAGCAATATGTCTCAATGTGTAATTACAAATCTCCCCATGAAAGTAGCAAGGCCAAAATCCAACATTGAATGCCCATGACCTTTGATCCCTAAGGTAGCACTGCATTAGAAGGTACAACTTGGGCTCAGGGCCACTTCAGGAAATGATTGTGAGTTTACGCAGTTGTAATTGCAAGTTAGTACTCCACTATGCAGAGCCAAAGCCAAACTTCAGCAACACAGAGAAATGACTTCTCTGAACTGACTTCTCTGGGCCAGAGCTCATCTGAGATGGACTGACTCTAAGTGGGAAAGTGTGCTGTTGTCCAATGAGTCCACATTTTAGTTGATTTTGTAAATTATGGACGTCGTGTCAAGGCTTAAGAGGCAAAGGACACTCAAGATCATTGTCAGCACAAAGTTCAGAAGACAGCATCTGTGACGGGATTGGGGATTTACTTCTCCCCCTTGGCATGGGTAATTTGCACATCTGTGAAGGCACCATTTATGCTGAAAGTTACATGTGCTGGAGCAACATATGCTTTCAAGGACATCCCTGCTTATTCCAACAAGACAATGCCAAGACACATTCTGCATGTGTTAGAACAGCGTGGCGTCTTTTTAAAACAGTACAGGTGTTAGACTGAACCGGCCTGCAGTGCAGACCTGTATCCCATTGAGGATGCATGGCACATTATGAAGTCAAAACACAACAGCAGACCCCAGTTACTTAAGTTACTGTATGCATCAAGCAAGAGAATTCCTCCTACAAATCTTCAACAATCAGTGTCTTCATATCCCAAATTCTTACTGATTGTTGTTAAAAGGAAAACTAATGTAACTGAATGAGAAACATGCTCCTGTCCCGTCTATTTTTGGAATGCTTTTCAAACATCAAATTGAAAGTGTTTGGAGAGGGCAGACTCTTTGGTCTGTAGATGATGAAATCCTTAAATGCCTTGCAAGTTTACATTGAGAAATGTTGTTACTAAACTGTTGGTCTATTTGCCCACACATTTGTACACAAAGTGGCCTCACCCCATCCTTACATGTGAACAGCTGAGCTTTTAAGGGAAGCTCTTTTTATGCCCAATCATGCAATTATCTGTTTCCAATTAACCTGTTAAACTGTGGGATATTCCAGAAAGGTGTTGCCTGAACATTTATCAACTTGCCCCATCTTTTTTTACTCCTGTCCAAGCTTTTGGGATCATGTTGCAGACTTCAAATGTAGAATAATGGAATATATGCAAAAAGGGGGGGGAACAACATTTTCAGTTTATTTTGACATTATTGTTATTATTATTATTATTATTATTATTAGTAGTAGTAGTAGTAGTAGTATTATGATGAGTTAAACATTTACTGTCTTTGTAGTGTATTCAATTGAACGTAGGTGGTACAGGTCCAGATTTGCAAATCTCAGTTTTCTTAATTTATATTCTACTTGCGATATATCCAACTTTGTTGACATTGCAGCTTGTCTGTATGTTAACCATCTACCTATCTGGCATGTCAGACCACATCATTAAGGCCCTTTACAAACATCCTGCCCATTAGCAAAATATATTAGCTGTAAGATATGTGCTCTTTCCCTGCTTTGCCAGCTCTGCCCTGCATCAGCGCTGTGCACTTGCTTTCAACCCATTTCCACAGTATGTACCTGTTTGCTCTGAGATGCTAAAGGTAGATCCTTTAAACATATGCAAACTAAAGTTGCCTGGCTTCAGCATCTGAAAGATGGCTCTGAGATTTGCAGCTAAAGGCTTCAAAAATGATTAGCAGATATCCGATCATGACATTTAAAGCTCTATATGACAACCCAACTCCACAAGAGATAACTACAAGTGTATTAGTACTAAAGACCCCACAGAGACAAGAGAAATGTTTTTTTTTAGATCAGTAAGTAACATGTCACTTTTGAATCCATCAGAGGTAGGACAGTCTTTAGGCGTCAGTACCCTCTACAGTGTGCAGAATCACTCTTGTAAATGTCATAAGTAGAACATAAGTAGCAGCAGTGTGTTTGTTTAGTGGGAGAGCCTTTGTCAAACACTCCACTCTTAAGAGCTCATTATCTCCTCTGGAAAGGTTCTGCCTGTGTTTCCTGTTCATCTCGGGGAAATAAAACACAAGTTTGGTGATTCAGATTTCTGTGAATTTCAAATAAAACTCAAAAGATGTGATACAGTTCCTGTTTTAACACCATGGTGACGAAGTAAAGTCCTTTGCACCTATTTTTGGTAAACCATTGTCTTCAAAGAACAAAAAAAAAAAAATGCTGGCAAACATAAACATAGCCCAACAGGAACAGCAAATTACCAAAACAAAGCACATCACAAGTTTTCTACACCCTCTGTACAATCACCTGCTTTATTAGACACACAAAGTATATTTCTATTTCAATGTTCTTACTTGAAACTTAAAGGGATATGCCAACATTTTTTTTGTTTTCATGTCTTAACTCACTCCTGAGCCCATGACAAGCAGGCAGACACCGTGCATTAAACTGTGCATTCAGTAACGAGGAAGGGCAGGCAGAGCTCGCCCACTGCTACTTAGCTTGGCTCAATCACTGGTAGTTAATGGGTAGGGTTAGCCTACCTCTGCCTACAGTCATCAAATAAACTCTACAAAAACTCTAAACAGTCCCTTATCCACCAGGTGCATGTGCAAACCACCAGGGACGTACTTTGTTTTGTTGACCTACTTACAAGCACGTCCGTGGTGGTTAGCCCATGCGCCCTGCGGTTTACTTTCATATATATATTTCTTTGAAAATTACATAAAGTGCTAATTTTGGTCAAAAAATAAATCATGTTAGATAATGTAGGAAAGAAAACAAGTCACAGCAAGCAGTTGGACACTATTTCCCTGTATAACAATAGTCCCCATGCACCAGACCATAGATCATTCGGACAGCTGAGGAACAAACTCAACTTCTTGATGTGCAATGGCCTACAGTCACTAGGGTGAGGTAATATATTGATAAAATCTATTAATTTGAATTATATCCTGCAGAGGATTCAAAACTTAAAAATTGATATTATCTTGACTTACTCCAGTTGTAAGTTGCTGCAATGTTTGAAAATAAAGATACTGAAAATATACAGTTTTCTTGATGGAAGGCCCTGTCTGGTTTTGCTCTAGGGCATATTTTGGCTCTTATTTTTTTAAATGATATTAATTACTGATGATCAGAGAGTTCCATGTTCATAAACTGTGAAAATACCTCAGCGATCAGTGTTTATGTAGACAGCCCTGCTTACATTAAACTACATTATCATTGTTTTATGAGATGTCCTTGGACTTAAAGAGAGTCATTCTGTTTAGTTTTGAATATATATTAATAATGTAAAGGCTGCTTGATTCATGTTTTTTTGTCACGCCTTTTTGTTTTTGAGACGAAAAAAAGTGATTAAAATTGTAAATTGTTTTTTTTATTAGATTAGATTTTTAGGTCATATCACTCAACGCTAGCAGGAGGAAAAAAACCTATACTCTTTAGACCCATCAGATCAGCTTAAACTAATGGTCAGTGGAGAAAACACACACTGTCAGCTCTGTTTGAATGATGATTTTGCAGCAGTTTAATTGGCAACTGTGTCAACAGGTGACTTTCAGCCAATCAAGTTTGAAATGTCATTGTTCAGCTGCTGATGTTTAGCAGCTCCCTCCTGACTGAGTAGAGTCTGTGAAAATTTTGTACTACATAAAACTGGGCCATGGTACAAAAAGGTTGGGAGCTAATCACTCTGATTATGTGTCTGTGTAAACATCCAGGTGATAGCAGGAGCAGGTATGGATGTAGATTTCACCATCCTCACTCCAGATGGCATACGGACTGTCATGGAGGCGCGGCGCTCTGACGGCGTCCATATGTAAGTTCTTCCGTCCTCCCTGCTTTTATCTCAGTTTATGGACCCAGTGGTGATGAACCTGTTTGTTCACCTTTGACCTCACTTCCTGTTACTCCAGGGTGGAGCCAACGGTGGAGGGAGACTATCAGATCTGCTTTGACAACAGCTTCAGCCGCTTCTCAGAAAAGATGGTGTTCTTCGAGATCATCATTGAGGGTCAAGGAGGAGATGTGGGAGGAGATGACGAGTGGGCAGGACTGGACGAGCCTGATGGAAGCCTTCTGGATTACAAGCTGGAGGACATCCGGGTGAGATTATATGTGGGATTTCAATGAGAAGGTCTTACCTCTGCCAAAGGAGGTCATTATTAATTCATTTTTTTGTTTTGTTTGTTGTCAGTCTGTGTCTGTTAGCAAGGTAAAAAGAACATTTTCCAACTTTGCAATCAAAACTATTTCAACAGTTTTTGATAGGGCTGGGCGATATGAACTAAAAATACGATCAAATTTTTTCCTCAAAACTCATTTTAGATTTTAATTGATTTTTTCACCCTTAATAAAAAAAAAAAAAAAACTCCCAAGTGACACAAAATTATGTGAATCTAGTTTTGCCCTTATGTGTCAAAATATGTCCCAAAACTAATCAGACTTTACCTCTTACCTTAGTTAAAACACATGCTGTAATTTTTTTCATAAAATGTTGATTATTTAGTTCAAACGTAGGAAGGCCTTTACACAGAAGGATGAGCTGTTTTCACAGTTCAGTTACATTGAGCCTTCTGATCAATATTTAATCTCATTTAAGAAACAAAAGTCTTAACATGTGCTTGTGCAAAACCTGATATGGCCGATCATCCGGAAACTGTAAATTTTAGTGATTATATTTTCAACACTGCAACAACTTATGATTGGAGTAAGTTGAAAAAGAAAAGATTTTTCATTTTTAAATCTACTGCAGAAAACAATTTGAAGTAGTTAACTCCGTTTTTGACTAAATTATCAGGGTATGCTGGTCATTAACCCTCCAGCGCAGATGGATCTTCCTGATTCAATGTCTATAATCAGGTAGGGATGTAATGATCCATCGATATATATCGATACATCGATTGGTTAAGCAATGATCCAGTCACATCGATGGAAACTCAAAACATCGATCAACATCGTGGTCTTTAATGTACGCCTTTATTTTGAAATCCCGACCGGACATGCGTGTCCGTTTCCGGCCAACCGTGCGTCGTTCTGAAGTTTCCTCTCAAGTCTTACGCGTAGCGTATGAGACACACATTTGAACCTTTTCACTCTCTGACACACCACGCCTGATATTTCTCCTGCTGTAAAATGTATTGTGAAGCGCCCACCGAGTAACACCGCTGTAGTCGAACGTGTAGCAAGATGCTGTTAGCATCACAGAGCTAAAGGGGAGCCAGACATATCGGACATATCAGAAAATAGCTCTGCTATATCCGGGTAAAATACGGTTGACCTGACAGCAGAGGATGCATGCTGCACGCACGACAGGAGAGCGTTATGACATGACTGCAGTGAGTTATGTCATTTGATTTTGTAGTGCACTGATTAAAGAAATTTCATATTTAGAAAGTAAAACAGCGAGAGCTTAGTGTCATTCCTCCTCAACATCGACCATTAAACAGTTAAAGTCTGATCACATTGACAAACAATCTGTGGTTATCAGGCATCACAGTAAAACAAAGTCATCAGTGGTGAGTTAGTTAAGTTAATAGCTCTTATTTTGAACATGAGAAATGTTTGGATGTAACTAAAATCAAACTACACATTTTTGGTTTGATAGAGCATGGTCAAATGTTGGAGGTCAATATAATGAAATTTAAATAATAATTCAATAATTTTTATTAAAGTGTTGCATCATTACTTGATATAATAAACAAACATTACAATGTAAAAATAAGAGCCATAAGGTAATAGTGGGGACAAAAAAGCACCTTACCTGCATTAAACCAGTTTTAATTTTAAACATGATTAGATCATACAGATGGTTATAATCCTCTATAAACTATCATACCCAAAGGTCAGCATATCGTTCCACATTTCAGTGATAAAACTATCGAAATTGTTTTGTATTTATTTCTTGCTTCAGGTGAAATGTAGCTGATTGTGTTCAGTGAGGACATAATATTGTCTTAAATAGATCGAAGGTTCCTGAATCGTATCGTATCGTATCGTATCGTATCGTATCGTATCGTATCGTATCGTATCGAATCCTGACAGACTTTGTGATATCGGCAAATATCGTATCGTTGTCCAAAGAATCGATATCGTATCGTATCGTCATGAAACTGGTGATTTACACCCCTATAATCAGGCAGATCCATCTTGGCAACTCTAAGCTACAATGCTATGGCCCAGTCAGCATCCCGAAGAGCAGGACAAGGGGAGCCACGAGGGAAATGACAGCTGGAAGTGGCTGCTCTTCCAGATATTAGCAACGATGCTAACAGCTTCAGAAGCAGTTTTTTTATCTTATCTGGACCACAGTCCTTCACTAGAAGGAAAACAAATAACAACACTACAAACTTAAAGTTACTCATGCTCTGTCTTTTAGACCCTGGCAGTAGCTCCCACTGACTGCGTTATCTGATTGGCCCATAATAAATGCAATTGATGGAATGATCATCCAATCTCCTGTCTGATGTGCTTTGAAAGGTTCTGCCCATGTGCAAACTAAGTGAAATATATTGAACCATCCATCTGACATTTTTATAGTAACTCATGACACAACTTCAGAAATGCATTAATAATGTATTGTTATTTAATGAAGGAAAAGAAAAATCGACTTCAGTTTTTAACATGTCCTTATTTATTTCATGTCTGCTCCATGAAATGGATGGTTGTATGAAAGGTCTCTTGAAAAAAAATGTTTTGAGAACATCCTCTGCCTTTTTCACATGTATCTCTGATGATTTGTAATATCATGAGAATGCACATACGGGCTGTGACTTTTCTTAAAACTCAAACTTGATCTGTTTTCGAGCACTCATGCTAATAACCAAAGATATGGTTATGAAACTTATGATCTTATCCTTGGGGTCTGCAGAGGAAGACATAGAAACACTGACTGAACTCTTGACAAAGCACAGGTAGACTTGGGTGCTTAGGTGGGTAGAAGGCCAACAAATAGACCTGTGGATTTATCATAGTGGGCCAGTTGCTTTGCATATAGCCTCAAGTGCCTTCACACAGTGCTGCTTAGATGTTGTGGTGTTGTTATTGTCCACTCAGAGTTACTGTCCTACATTTTCTTTCTTTTTTTTTTTTTTCTTTTTTTTTAGTTATTTTTTGGGCTTTTTATTGCCTTTATTTGATAGGACAGCTGAAGTTGTGACAGGAAAGTGGGTGAAGAGAGGGGGAATGACATGCAGCACAGGGCTGAGGCCGGGATTCGAACCTACAGCCGCTGCTGGGGGATGGCAGCCCCCGTACAAGGGGCGGACGCTCTACCAACTGAGCTAATGTCCGCCCCCTGTCCTACATTTTCTTGAGGTTTCTTCTTCTTCTTTTGCTGGTTGCTGGCAGACTGTTGGCAGTGTTGAGGTCAAGAGAGCACAGGCCTATGGAGTTGCAGTGGGAGCGCCCTCTCCTGGATCAGGTGGTTCACTGCTCCAGGTGGCCTAATGTGCTGTTGAGCTGTTTATTTTGTAGTTGAATGTTTTTAAAGTTGAGGTACAGATTTTAACCCCCATGCTTGAACAGATGTTGAGTATTAGTATTGACTGAAAATTTCAATTTTTTGTCATCATGATTTATAACTAAGTGTGGAATAACTGATGTTATACAAACTTTTGGAGATTTAATGTCAGATTTATGTGTAAGACGCTCTGATGTTACAACAAAGGATAAGATACCACTGAGTGCACACACATTAAGGTAATGATGAATGTGAACTCCACTTCTTTCTCTGTTCACATGATTTTTTTTTAACTTTGATCAAGATGTTATATTTCAGTAAATCACTGAAATATATCTTCAAATCATATTCAATGCTGGTAGGCAACAAGTCAGATGAAAACAGCTGGTTATGAAGAAAAGAAAAATAATGAGTCTGTAAGTGTTTCATCACACATTTATTAGGTTATTAAATTATTATGACTTCTTTTTGTCCAAATACCATCATTATTTTGACATACCTTTCATTAATGTGCCTGACCAGTTCAGGCATCACATTAAAATAAACAGAGTGAAACAACACTGAAACAGGGGCTAAGAATTAAATGCTGAAAGAAAGCCATGATGCACCAGTAGACATATCACACAGATTTAGAGCTGCAGACACTACAGAGCTTTATCCTGTGGCTCAGGCTAATTAGTGCTAGATTATAAAGAAAACTGTGCAGCTTCATTAAGTTGATTTAGTCATTTTAAAACATATATCAGCTTAGATTTTTCTTTTCTCATCATTAAAATACATTAGGTCTACTGGAACATATCAAAAACACTCTCATCACTTTCCAGGTGAATCAAAGTGTTTTTTTTCTCGACTGATATTAGTTACCAGACATTGTTCTACGCCACTCCACTCAGTGGACTTGTTTGTCTGGCACATATATTTTGACATCATCTTGAAGATTCAAAACAAGGCAACTGGACCGTGTCAAGTTTTGGGAAGACGTTTCACTTCTCATCCAAGAAGCTTCTTCATTTCCACATGGCTGGTGAAGGAAGCAGAT
Source organism: Scarus forsteni (assembly GCA_036419115.1). Lineage (NCBI taxonomy): Eukaryota > Metazoa > Chordata > Actinopteri > Labriformes > Labridae > Scarus > Scarus forsteni. The sequence goes on from JAZDUH010000471.1 coordinate 12,776,643, forward strand.
ACTTATCTTAGGTCTGCGTTTACACGAGCACTCCTGACTTAAAGACGCAAAGATTTGTCCTTTGCGTTTTAGAATTCTTCTGCATTCAGACGACGACGCTCGGAGACGAGTTAATGCGCTGTAGTGTGCATGCCGGTTCAGTAGACGGCGGTGTAGGTCTGCAGAGAGGCAGCGCTGCTACAACACACGTGCGAAGAAGAAAAACTTTTCACAAACAACAATGGCGAATGGACGCAAAGAGACGCAGGAGTTTCTTTTCTGGACAACAAATCAGTTCGGACAACAAATCTGTCTGGATAGTTTTGTCTGGATAACAAACTGAGCACGGTAAGAGGCTCACACGTTACTCAGCAGACGGCTGAAGCTGCTGTTGTTCCTGGTATGCGCGCGCAGCCTTCATGTGAAAGAGTACTGAGCATGTGGTGACGTTAGCGTTTCACCCTGAAACGCTCTGATACGGGTTTACACAGAGCTTAATGGAGAGCGGATTCAAATCTTTCCACTCTGGAGCCCGTTTTCAAAAGTTTCCGTTTTAGATGGAAACACAACGCGTTCTCATCTAAACGCAAGGCCAAAACGCAACGGAAACTTATCGGATTTGACCGTTTTCAGCGCCATGTAAACGCAGCCTTACTGAAGGAAAAGACGACGACAAAAGAAGGGCAGGAGTTGCATAAAGGACACGGAAACCCATCACAGGGTGATTCTTCCCCTGCGAGTCTTTACCCTGGGGGGTGATTAACTTCCCCTTTTATGTGAGGTGTTGTAGTCACGTGATCCCTGGTGGGAATGTTTGGATAACTTCCTGTGGGGAGAGCTTAGCACTGCACTGTATTTGGCTGAGAGGGCTTACATGATTGTGGGTTTTTCTTTCTTGAACCTAAGGATACCGACACTTTTGTTCACACGTGTATAACAGCTGCGAGTCAAAGTAAAAAACACTGTATTAATTTTATTTTTATTTCATATTTATGTTTATAAGTTGCACTAGGGATGTGTGTAGAATTTTATTAGTTTAATTAACAGCAAGATAAATATATATCTTCTGGAATTAAAAAAGCAACTTCCAAATGGTCAAGGAAGTCTAAAGGGGTGCTGGTTTTGTGGAGTGGTTAGCAACCAGGCACGTCCCATATGCATGCTTCTGCCGGCCCTGGGTATGAATCCAGCCTGTGGGTAGTTTGCGGAGTGTCTTTCCTTACTCTCTCACCCCCTTTCACAAGCCTATCCACTGTCATTCTCTCCTATGAATAAAGACACAAAATGCCCAAAAAATACATTTAAAAACAAAAAAATTAGGGAAGTCTAAAGCATGTAAGGTACACATAGATCCTCGGGGTAGAAATGCACTTTTAAACACAGATTAACAACGCTCACTTTACCCGTCTTTGGTTGTCCGAATCGTCTTCATGTTATCATTAAAAAGAATAAAAAATGGTAGTCTTTTGTTTCCTGAAAGTATCAAATAAGAAGTTTGGTAACATGGTGGCTAGTGGTTAGCTCTGTCGCTTAACCACAAGAAGGTTCCTGATTGAAATTTTGAACAGGGAGTTTTTCTGTGCTGTTTACATGCCTTCCTGCCTGTGAGGGGTTTTCTGTGGTCATTCCAGCTTCTTCACCATCCAGAGATGCCCTGATGGCCTACATTTGTCACGCTGTTTCCATTTGGCATGTCCAGACATGCATAAAAGTTTTTGACAGATTTAAAAAAAAACCTTGAGTAGGACACTTAACCCCAAGTTGATCCCACTGCTGCGTCAGCAGTGTGTAAATGGGCGTGAATGTGTTAGAGATACTGATAGATAACTAACATAGAACCTCTGAACCATCAGTGAGTGAATGTGAGAGCAAATGGGTGTGAATGGGTAGGTGTGACCTTCGATGTAAAGCAGCTTTGAGTAGTCAAAAGACTAGAAGAGCGCTATATAAGCTCAAGTCCATTTACCATCCATCCATCCATTATCTATACTGCTTATGCACTTTGTGGTTGAATGAAGCTGGAGTCTGTCTCAGCTGACAGTGGGGGGGTGGGGGGGTACAGTCTGAAGCGGTCCCCAGCCAATTGCAGGGCAACATAGGGAGACAGACAACCATTCAAACTCACACTCATACCTAAGGGCAACTTGGAGTTACCAGTTAACCTAATGAGCATGTTTTTGGTCTGTGGGAAGAAGCCAGAGCGCCTGGAGATAACCCACGAATGCTCTCCACACAGACAGACTCTGACCAACTCTGGATTCAAACCAGTAACCTTCTTGCTGTGTGGCACATTTACTACCTGCTGTGCCACTGTTTTGCCCACATTTACATGAAACATATTTATGAATTTACTGAATTCAAAGAAAAGAATTGAACAGAAGAAAAATCTAATTCAAATTTGATTTATGTTGTGACCATCATTTGTCTTCAAAAGCAGCACAAGTTCCAACAGATGAAACTGCACAAAGTCAACCTTTTCTACAATTACAGTCAGGTGTATAATTGACCATTGATACCAGACAGGTGGGAATGATTATTTTCATATCCTTATTTGTCAGGCAAAAAACTTTAATCTCCCAAACTGCTAATTTTCAGGACATGAAAAACTGCATTACTTCTGATTTGATGAATACAGTATTGTCCTGGTTACATTTTTTTACTTTAATTTGGTTGAAGTTTATGAAACCCACTTAGGTACACCCATCAAAGTCTGGTCAGAAGTGGTCTTCATGGAGGATTTAACAAGGCCTAGAGATTCAGCTCTGCACAAAACATTGGAAATGTGGTGTGAAAAATGTCAGCAGTTGCTATGGGCTGTTTCCTACATTGGTTAATAGTTGGTGTCACTGGGGCCATGTCCACAAGGGAGAGGTGGGAAATTAATAACGATTGCAACTTTTGCCTTCCACCGTTATAAAAACAGAGTGATGAGATTTTAGCATTACTGTGCCACATGACGTGTTGATCATTTTTCCTTTTCCATTATGATTATGAGCATTATTTGAGGTTTTCGTATTTTTACAAGCATGCAATAATTCACATTTGGAAAACTCCTACCAAGGAGAAGTTTTTCAGAAACTGATGTACCCACGTGGGCAGGGAAAAACAGCATTTTGGGCCTAAAACGTCACACTCTGTGCTGACTCAGTGTGACGCTACACTATGCAACATTAAAGCTGCTGTTTTTGTGAGAGTGGTGATGCACCGGATATTACTAAATTCGTGCTGGTTTCCGTGTTCCTAACCGGACTCTTGACGCGTTCACACATACTTTCAGTTGCCTTTTTGCTGTGATGTTGCTGCAGAAACACTCCAGCAAAACAAAAGCTGAAGACATTTTGGACAAGACTCTGTGTTACTGTTTCCCAAGTGGCTGTGTTGACTGAAGATCCATGTCTGTCTCTCTGTGGTTGTCGTGGTTACAATAGAAACCAAAACCAAGAGCGCTCAAGAATATGTTTGAGCTGTTTGGTTAAATTAAACTCATCAGGTACGTCTCAGATTGAATTATAAATGAAGAAATATTTTCCTAAAATGGCTGCTAGCATCAGTTAACATGGTCACCAGTTAAAACTGAACACTGGCGAGATGTGTGATTGGAATAGATTTAAAATTGAAACCACTTTTTTTTTTATGTATTTTTTTTGGCATTTTGTGCCTTTATTGATAGGAGAGAGACAGTGGATAGGCTTGTGAAAGGGGGGAGAGAGAGTAGGGGAAGACACTCTGCAAACTGGTCACAGGCGGGATTCAAACCCGGACCGGCAGAAGTATGTACATGGGGTGCCTGGTTGCTAACCACTCCGCCAAACCAGCACCCCAAATTGAAACCACTTTTGTAAAGAATTGAAAAAGAAAATCCTAGTCATGGACATCATTTAATGCTAACAAACATTATTTAACAGTAGGGATGGAAATCAAAGCCAGTTCAAATTTAGAATTTCTAATCCCCCTCAAGGAATCAATATTATTCATATTTTTATTAAACCGTTCTCTTATCATTTCCTTATTTTTCTGCATGCCTTGTAAATCAAGGACATTAGAAGAAGTCAATAAAAGGATGTAAAATGTAACATAGCAGACAGTGGTCGAAATTGTGGCTTAATTTTGGACAAAAAGAGGCAACAGGAGAAGGGAGAAGAAACATGGGTTAATGACACGTGTGGTGTGACATTGTTGCCACTGAAAATCCACACAAATCGCAACCTAACAGCCAATAAAATGTTATTAAGTCCCATCTATTAACTGTGAATTTTCAGTTGCAAAAGAGTTTTCAGACGCCCTTGAAATGTTACACAACCTCATTAAATATAAAAATTGGCAGGAAATTTTTTTTGTTGTTGTTTCAAAAGGTGTGTGTGCATTGAACAGACATGAACAAGTGCAAATTAATATTATTACTATTGTTTCTGGTATTGTTGAACAAGCAAAAAGAATACAAATAAAATCCTGAATAGCCTAAACATGTCAGTTCTCAACACTGTTGTATCAAAACTATCAAATAATATGTGTTCAGAACTTAACTATAAATAAATAAACCATGATATCATAAAATGAATATTAAGTATTCCTACCATCAGCAGCAGTGGAGCTCTGGTCCTGACTGCATGTTCTCCACAGGCCTTTCACACTTTTTGAACGACTTCCTTTAATTCTTCATAATTCTTTGGTTTGCGCTTTGAAACAGACTTTTTGTTGCTCCACTGTAGGACTGCTGAGTGACTGCATCTGCACTTTCTGGCTCTCATGACAGCTGGGTCCTTTCTGGCTGAGAATCTGGATCTTCAGGCCTGTTTCCTGCTTTTGGTTCCTTGTTTTAGCCATGTATGTCTCTAAAAAACTTCAGAAGTTCTGGTCTTATAGAGACACAAACCATGAAAACTAAAATAGTGTCTTCAATCAAAAATATGCCTTCAGTCATTAGTTGATCAGTGTATTGAAATGAAAATTTTGTTTCCAAGAAACCAATCACCTTTGTTTTGAAGCATTTTCATGATTGGTGAAGTGTTTTGGCTGTGGCTTCACCGTCACTTCCAAGACTTAAGAGTGATTCTAAATGCACGGGTTGTCCAAAAACTTTTGTCTCTACTGTTGTGTTTATGGGTTTTTATGTGGCCAACAGTGTTTTAAAAAACTTCCCATGTGGGTTATTTCTGCCTTGGTGTTGACATAGCCTGAGATCCTGTTTCTGCCGGCGCCTCCTCTGTAGATTTATACTTGTTGATCAAATAGTCTCCCAAAGATACAACAATTAATCCTGCATTTGGATTATTTGCAAGAAATAACAATGCTGTTAGCTAAACAGTGTTTAGTCACTAATTTTCCATTGCGCTGACCTATATGTCATCTTCGAGAGAAAAGAGGCGAGCTCGAGGTTTACAGATAGCTGGGGAAGTGGGAAGGTATTGACGCACTGCTGGTTTAGTTGTTCATTTCTGCTTACGATATGGAAAATATAGAGCTACCAAGTTTTAACAGAGTGTACTCTAAAACAGGAAAATTAGCCACATCAAACCAGTTGGAGGAACAAGTCTGTCATTCAGTACAGATGATGAATCTTCTCTAATTTGTGGAAATGGGTAAAAAGAGCAACTAGAGACTTGAATTTACCAAAAACCATGTGCCTGATCTGCAGTTACATACCACATATTTAGTATAAGTTCATCATCCAGTATGCATGTTTAGATGAAATAAATTAATATTTATCCAATTGAAAGATTGAATTTGAAAAAAACATCAGCGTAAAGGAGGAGGCACACATTTCTCAAGGCCTTTGGCTCCTATTTTATTATTATGTTTGTTCTCCCTAAACTCCATTTTGTTCTTTTTCTTCTTCTTCTTATTCCTTCAGATTTTGGCACCTTTCACAGGCTTCAAATTTGCACAGATTTTCACAGAAAAAAATTGACATATGCAGCATGTTCATGAGAAGTGCGCTTGTATTTTTCACAGGTTTAACAGTTATGCTTTTTACAGTAAAAAATAATTTCTGCATGTATTTTTACATTGAAATCAATGGGACATTTCTGCAGCTCTGCTGAAAACTTCAGCAACTTTGAAGCTCCATAGATTGGGCTGCTTGCACCTACAGACGTCATTAGTGCTTTAAAAGCTGCACTGACTTCTCAGCTAGTATTACATATCATCAGCTTTTTGCTGGCATCTACGGTTTTTTAAATATGAATTTTTGAGCAACACCAAGTTTTGCGGTTTGCTCTGGACTGACTGCCTGTCACGTGACTAGGGCTGTAAAGTCTAAGTCGACTGGTCAACTAATTGGTTGATGCGTGCTCAGTCGACCAAAATTCTAATTGGTCGACCAAATATGTCAATTTTTTTTTTCCCCCTGCAGTTCATTTCATCAGGAGAAACGTATCAAGTGAAATGGGGGTATTTTCTGAGCACCCCCATCATGTCTTAGAACACCATTTTAATGTATTTATCGTTCATTTCAACATTTTTATTTCAGAACATTTCAATATTCTAGTCTAATAATTGTTTATTTGTTTTATAACTGCATGCGCTCTGGCCGCTGCCCGCGCTGCAGCGGCTGCATCCCTCATCTGCGCTGGATTTTATGCCTCATATAAACACCCAATTGCAAAATCGACATCACAGAAGGAATTGAGCATTTATTTCTGAGGGTATGAGGCCCATTGGCCAAGAAAAACATTGAAACCTGGATATTCAGTGCCGGCGCGCCAGACAATTACGCACGCGCTCACGGCAAAATACGAGGGAGGAAAAAGAGAAAGCTTCGGAGTTAATAGATAAAGATAACAGATGTGTACGTCTCTTCAAATGGAGTCCTATATGAGAGTGACTGCCCATTTCATTGATGAAGACAGGACAGCAAAGAGTCTTGTGTTGAGAGAAAAAAAGGAGAGGCGGACACATCGCTGTGCGACTATTTGGATTTGCCGATGTTTTCAGAGTTCAAGAAGAAGAAAGTGTCTGTTGTAGTGCACAACGTGGTTAATATGAAACTGTGTGTGGAAACACTAAAAGAGTCCCATGAATATCCAGGTTCCAATGTTATTCTGGATATTCAGTGTCCGCGTGCTTCACAATTACGCATGCGCTAACGTCAAAATACGAGGGAGGAAAAAAGAGAAAGTTTCTTTGTTAATAAGATAACAGATGTGTACGTCTCTTCGAGTGGAGTCCTATATGACAGTGACTGCCCATTTCATTGTTTCATTGATGAAGACAGGACAGCAAAGAGTCTTGTTTTGAGAGAAAAAAAGAAGGAGAGGCACACAACGATTTTTGGTTACAATTACTGTGTTTTAGTCGACCAACAATTTCTTTGGTTGATTACAGCCCTACACGTGACAGATTAGACCATAGCCATCCTTCACACACACAAAAACTTCAGCAGAATTATCTTGTCATAACTTCGTCAAAACGTCCTCCACAGACATGATTTATGCATCAAAACGTCGACTGACTTCTCCTCTTACACGTGAAATCTACTTCAAAGTTTAATCTGACATCGTTTTGTCTCAGTGAGCTTCAACTTTTGCGGTATGCTGCAAAATCTTCTCTCTGCGGTAATGCAGTTCTTTACCTCGGGACAGTCGAGTGCTTCACTTTGGAGCCTGTTTTTAACTCGCCACTATGTCAATATTTTCTACTTTATGGACATGAAACTTATACCCATGGCTTCAGCATGTTCTTGGGATGCTCACAGTGTAATCCCTTTTCTGATATCTACCACGGTTTTCGCACAGCGACCGTTCGTTTACCCGGAAGTACCGAGCGTTATTACAGTGCTATATGAGACAAAGAGCATAAGTACCGTGCTTTCCATGAGTCAGCGCATATAACCCTGTGGTTGAAAGGCTAGAGCAGCGGACTGGAAGCGAGAGGCCCGGGTTCAAATCCCGGTTGAGGCAGATGGATTTTTCTTTCCATCTAGTACAGATTCTTCATTACAATAGCGTAATCATGCTTGTCTTAACACTCTCAGCCTTATTTTGGACGTATTACACTGACTGCCCACTTTATTAGGTACATCTACAGATATGAACACATTTAACCATGTTACAAAACAGTCATTCATTTTCTGCTTTCTTTCACGACTGCAAACAGTTTTTAGTGCACTTTTCACTATCTGCTACAGTTTCTAAGATATGACTGTGGAAGCAGCATCAACTTTTGCACTTTTCTTTGAAGTTAGAGCGTGGTCACGTGACCTGCATACCTGAGCTCCAGTATCTATAATTTTCTGCAAACATTTTTATTGCACATTTCACACATTTTCAGCCCTGATTTACTGCATACAACTATTCATGTCACATTTTCAACTTTCTTTGCATTACTTTTAGCAATTTCATTTCACAGTTTCAGCAGTCACACTCAGCATTTCAACGCATTTCCTGCATGGAAATGCAAATTCTCTAGTTCTTAATACTTTTTTAGAGTTATCATTATCAGACTTGAAAAATCAAACGCCCTGTGCATGTGTGGAAAGATGTATTTATCACAAATCACAGATATGTCTGTTCTTTTCTGATATCGTTGTGCTTTTTTGTGTCTGTTGTTTCATTTTATGTAAAATATGTGTACATAGGGTTATAGGCAGTGTTGGTAATAACGGCATTAGAGTATAACGGCGTTACTAACGGCGTTATTTTTTTCAGTAACGGGTAATCTAATTAATTACTTTTTCATGCGTTACAATGCCGTTTCCATTACTAACAGGGAAATGTGGTGCGTTACTTTGCACCGATGTCAAGCAGCTGTTATCCGACCAGCCTCACCCTCAAATTCCACAGCACACGGAAGCGCCACGCCACGATCTTGCCCTGACAGACAAACCCACTGAAAGGGCGCACCGAGCAGCGCTGCGGCTGCAGCCCCGTAGGGGCAGGGCTGATCCCTGGAGAGCCACAGGCTCTCATGATGAGCACAGCGATGTCACACGCTCATAAAACATGTTATACACTGAGAAAAGAAATAAACAACACCTCACTTCGCTTCTTTAAGGTCCCTTTGCTGGTCCCAACCACACAGCTTCGTGATTTATTTAACTTCTATCCGCCTATATCCGTGTATAAAAGTTTTTGTCATGTATACAATGTTATGTATTTCTGTTCCTCTATGATTCACTTTTCTTCGTCCATGTTGTCGTGTTGCCTCTGGGACCCTCTGACCGACTGCTGACCTCAATTGTTTGTCATTATCATTCTGTTATTTTTTTAAACTTCCGGATACTCCACAAGGTGACTTCCTGTCTCTGGTGCTTTCTTAACGACAGTGAATTTACAAGGTTTGGATGCGGCCGCGCAGAAAAAAGATCTGAAGCGAATCTCCAGCGCCTTGGCGCCAACGCAGCACTGCGCGTAGGTGAAGCTTACTGCGCATCACTTTGCTCCCATTCTAGTCTATCAGGCAAATTCCCCTGCACGTGCAGTTGGAGAACTGATGATGTCAGAGCTACTGCAGCAGGTAACAACAAGGAAGGACACAGAGACAGAGACACACAATTCAAGCAGCAAAGATTTTTTTAAAAAGTAACTCATCAATTACTTTACCTGGTAACTAATTACATTTATGAAGGAGTAATTCCGTGAGTAATTCAGTTACTTTTTTGGGAAAGTAACAAGTAACTATAACTAATTACTTTTTTGAAGTAATTTGCCCAACACTGGTTATAGGCCTAAATGAAAATACATTTTTATGCTCTGGAAATTTGTGTAAAAATCCAAACATGTTATTTTACAGTTTTATGTTGTTTCTGTTTTATATCTAAGAGGGAATAAGAACTAGAAAATGAAGACATCATACTTAGCTGATGTTGCTATTCTCTGTTATTTTACATTTGATATGCCTCTGAGCTCTGAGTAGGGGTCCTTGCAGAAAAAAAAATCCTACATATCAATATAGTTGAGTATTTTATAATATAGCATGATGAATATTTTCCAAATTTCACATTAGCACCGAACAGTCCAATATGACGATGGTAAAATGGCGATCCAACCTCAAGCATTTGTGGCTCTCTGTATCAAACAGTCCTACTTTATGCACCATTAACCTTTTGTTTTTGTATTTATTTATGTAGCATAAAGTTTTAAGATACATATGGAATATTGCTGTGCAGCTGAAAATTAACAAGATATAGATTTTGTCCTTATCGTCCAGCCCTGATCACATTGCGCATTTACCCCCCAAAAGGTTTATAGACTAAAACTCTCCTGATTTTCCCTTTAGGAGTCCATGGACTCTCTGCGCAGGAAGTTGGAGCGTAGCCGGCAGATGCAGACGGTGCTGCGAGCTTTCGAGGCTCGAGACAGAAACCTTCTGGAGGACAACCTGTGGAGGGTTTCGTTCTGGTCCAGTGCCACTGTGCTGGTGATGCTGTGTGTGGCCCTCACACAGGTAAAGAGAGGAGAGAACTAGATAACCTGATCAGAAAATCTCTGATGACGGTGATATTAGTCTATAAAGAAACTGTTTTTTGTCAGTTACACAGTTGCATTCCCTCATGTGTGCTTCCTCCTCCATTCCAGATCTACACCGTCCGTAAACTGTTTGACGATAAGCGAAGAATCTACACATAAGGACACAGAAAAAGGCAAGGAAGAAGAACACAGCATCAGTGAGCATTCAGCTGGTTACCTGCTCTGATAAAGGTCCATTACTCATCATACTGAACACACACAGCAGCTGTTTGAGCAATAATGAACTAACATCTCACCTGTGAGGGTGAACAGATGCTTTTAAGAGGGCAGAGATGTCGGTGCCTTTAATGTCAGATTGAACCACAAACATTAGAGGAAATTCTTCAAAAAGTACAGGTGGACTGAACATTTGCAGAGCAGTAAAAGCTGCGGTGGATCTTCACTCCTGAAACTAGAGTGCGGGCTTTGGTTGAGCTCTTTTTTTTTTTTAAAGGTGAAAATTGTTTTGCTCTTTGAGAAAGGTTGTTTATGCTACACATTTTAGAAAGTGATGCACAGATCCTCCCACCTGCATAAATGTGACGGGTTAAAGTCAAACTGAAATGAAAGAGTGGAGGTGATAAAAGCTCATGTGAATTCAATAATGAACTGACATTACATTCGAACTGAAAAATGCTGTGATAGATTATAAAGTGAATTAATTAATTTGATAAAAAAATTATGATCTGATGAATATACAGATCCAGCCGCTTTGATTTTCCCCTACTGGCCAACTTCCAGCCAATTACCAGCCAACCTCCAGCCATTAAAAACATGCTCATTCATGCAGCTGCAGGGTGTCTTCATGAGATGGTGCTTCCCTCACATGATGGCGTCGCCCCAATGTTTTCCTTGGTTCGTGAATCGGCTTCCAAATCAACTGTAGAGCAGAGATTCTCACTAGCATGTCCAAGACTTTACAATCTGTAGGGTGGGTAGACCTTATAATGTAAAGTAGAGAAATTTGAAGTAACTGCATCTGTAGAGCCAAAGTTCAGCGATGAAATGTCTGAAATTCATTATTTACTGTTTACAGCACAGACTGTTGCTAAATATAAAAGGAAGGAAACCAAATGCTGAGGTTTCTGTATTAATTATTGCCCAGACCGGACAGTTAGAGAGTGTTGGAACCACAAAAATTGGTTATTTCAATTTGTATTGTTGTCATAGTGAAAGGCAACAAAGCAGCCATCTGGGAATCCTTGCAACTCTGCAACTGAGTCAAGCATGTTGCAAGTCGTTGCTTTAAGAGTGAACTATGAGACCACGAAAAGTTTGTCAAGTTCTGCAAACATCTTTGACCGTTTGATGTGTGATAGAGAGAAGACCACACAGACTGAAGAGAATATTGTAGAGAGAAAGCAGAGGCACCGGAGCACCTCTGTGAGTGACTGTTAGCGTTAAAGCTAACAGCTAAGTCCTTTGGAAAGACAAACGGAAGCATAGTTCTCTAAATGCGGTATTAATTTGCCCTCCTCCTACATCATCACATCAGTCATTATGTGCAGCTGATTTCAGTCGTGTGATCTGTCAGGTGTGTCGGCCAAGTTTTGCAGCTCTGTGGTCGCCTTGTGTGACATACTGACTGTGGTGGGCGACAAAAAAGGTTGAACCTGACCTTGTTATGAGGGGGAAAGTGGTGATAACACCCTGAAGAGATGAAAGAAACACCAAGTGAAAGTGCACATGAATAACAGTCTTGAGTAATGTGTCACATTAAGTGATGAAAAATTGAATGAATTAAAGTGAGATTGGTAATATTTCTATGATTTATGATGACCTTTTATTATTAAATTTCATTTTTTTCAGCATTGTTAATTATAAAAATGTTTGTTTGCAAACACAGCACATGTAACATTTGATTTATGTCAGTTGCATTTTTAGTGACTTCACCTGATGGACTGTTCAATATCTAATCCATCTGAGTGTCAGCCCATAGAAAGTGTTCGGGAGAGCAGAAGCTTGCATAAGGGTATCTGGTTGGCGATTGGATGATTGTTCTGTCAATCACATTCAGTATCACATTCACATCCAGAGACAATTAGATAATGTAGGACGTGGATGTTTCTGCTGTGGTGTAAAGTCTAAAACTTGAGCCACATTTTAGAACAAACTGACCAAATCATGTCAGAAGTGAAAATATCCTCACTATGCAGAAATGCTATCAGTGTTATTTGGTTTTCATTTCTTGAGATCAGAAATGAAAGTGTTAGCGTCCATGCTAATCTCTGTGTGTGCAGTCACCTCCTGCTGTCGTCTCAGTCAGATTGGGCCGCCCCACTTCAGTCTGAGCACCATTGTAGATTAGGGATGGGAATCGAAAACCAATTCCAGTTGAGAATCGTTTACAGCTCCATCAAAGAATCGATATCATTAATCTTTTTGCTAATCAATTCCCTTATCAATTCCATTCAATTGACAGGGTTCAGAAGCGTCAGAATTATGGCTTAACTTTCATTACACCTACTGCTAGGGCTGGGCAATATTACCTAATCTCAATATCACGATTAATTGAAGCTTTTACCTTGATTATGATTGATGAACGATTAATTTTTGCTATATTGGAACAAATTAGTGGTGATACCGACGGTCCTCGACATGGTTTTCCTGCAGTATTAACATCTGACTTCTTTCTGCTCGATGTCCTCTGCACAGAATCCAAAATGTGCCCAAACAGCGGGGACAGCGTTTTTCTTGGGTACAAGGTCATCTGATAGATTGGCGCTTGTCTCCTCCATGTTGGCAGCTCGTCCTTCGCGCTTGGCGAAAGTGAACACAGACTGAATGGAGGCGTCGCAGTCACGTGACTTACACTGGAAAAATAATCACCATGATTAAAATTACTTTGATTAGAGGGTCTAAATGTCGATTTCGATTATTTAGCGATTAATTGCCCAGCTCTACCTACTGCACAACCTTAAGTGAGTGGAAACACCAGCAACTTGCAGAAGCAGTTATCTGTTTGACATTGTTGCCACTGAAAATCAGACCAACATTTGCCCACATGCAAAATTTGCTGGAATCGTTAAAGAATTGGATCGATTAGCAGGATCGTTAACAGCATTGGTATTGATAAAATCTTATCAATTCCCATCCCTATTGTAGATTGGAGCTTAGCAAGATGGATCCGACTGATTTAAGACACTGAATAAGGTGGATCCAGCTGTTCTGCATGGTTGAATTTGTGTGCTATGCCTTTAAAAAGATGTGCCTACTAGCTGCTCATGTTCATGCTCTACCTAAAATATCTATACGAAGTCCAAAGACGGTAACCATGGAAGGTTTATTTTATGACTTTCAATACTATTTCATTTTTAATTTCACTTGAGGAGTGAGGCTGCTGTTGGTGATCATCTGTATTTACAGTTTCATGAGTGAACATCACATTAGTCGAGCTTTTCTCGGTTTTTCTTGTAAAGGAACTCAGCACAGTAATCATGCTCAGCTGACAGTAGCTCAGCGGTCTGCCCTCCTGCTCCACTGTGACTCAGACCACAGCAGGTTCCTTATCCAGAGTCGTAGAATATTTATGTGGACATGGTCTGAGATTTTTGATCAAAGCAGAAACAGTCGGGCCTTTTCTTTGGTGGTGTAGAAGGTCACATTAGCAGTGACTCTGGGTGATGTCGCTGCTGTTGAAATACTGAACTTTGGCTCCATTTTCTTCAGTTCATGAGAGTTTTATCAACTATACCCCAAATCAATCCATCTGTTTATCATTTATCCCAGCATTTTGAAAATTCAGATTGATTGTATCAAAACCATATGAGTTTTTATCAGCTTCTCTTTTTTCTATTCACTCGTGTTTCTTGCACACAGACAGTTGGTGCAGTAATGAGTCCTAAAAGGCAGAGGTGGATTAGCATTTTGCACTTCTGGTTCCCTCGTCGGGAAGTCCATGAGGTTTTTGAATTACTTTTTGGTTAGATACTTGGGATAAGATCTGTGATAAACAAAACTTTAGGAGATACCTTTCTTTTTCTGCATGAATGTAATCCACACTCCAGAGCTCCCGTTCAGAGATTTATTCAACAGTGATCAACATTTTGACTCAAACTTCTCTTCAGACTTCACGTCATTATTTTGAGATAACGATGAAAGAGCAGTTACAGCAGCTCCACTCACTGACACGTTTTATGTCCTTCAACACTCCATGATGGTCAAAACAAACAAAAACAAAAAGTTTCCCGTGTGAAATGAGCATTAGGGACGCTGTACACCACTATGGTTTGATGGTTTGAGACCTGAATCAACACAGCCCCTAATTCTAAATAGGTTAAGCAGGAACACATCCAACAGTTGGGTCTAATTTCAGCTCAGATTGTCGCTTCTGAAGAAACCTCGCAAAAGTCTGATTATCTGGAAGTCCTAAAAATGATCTTACCTGATAATCCTGTGGAGTGAAGCGTGTTAAAGGATAAGTTTGGTTTCTGCAGCTTTCACATTGTTTATAGAATGAAGTAGAACAATATACTCACCCAGAAGGCTTTCCTGATCCAAACAGTGCTTCGGGAGATATTTCGATCCAAAATCGAGCGGCGGACATCCGTATAATGGTAGCACACGGGGCATGTATAGCGCCGCTCCTAAAACTGCATTAATCGTCCAAAAACTCATTAGATTCACCAATATTTCATCATGGTCCGCTTGGGCTACTCTTCCATAACAGTACGGGGTCGCTCCACCCATGTATTTGTGACTGTGCTGACCTCTGAACTGGAAACTTTCTTTACGGCTGCTGCGCATGCTCAGTACCGCTTCCTCTTTTCGATGAGCTCCTCATCTGTAAACTCTGGCTTGAAACTGTAAGGACGCCCATCATATTCAAAGTTCTCGTCCACAACATCTTCATCCGATAGATATTCGCCCATTTTGCACAAAACTGGAGGAAGAAAGTTGTTGAGTAGCCGGCAGTTGCCCCTGAAACAATGAGCCGTACTGCACATGCGCGGGAGCTGTGAAGAAAGTTTCCAGTTCAGAGGTCAGCACAGTCACAAAAACATGTCTGGAGTGACACAGACTGTCTTGGAGGAGTAGCACGAGTGGACCATGATGAAATATTGGCGAAACTAATGAGTTTTTGGACGATTAATGCAGTTTTAGGAGCGGCGCTATACATGCCCCGTGTGCTAACATTATACGGATGTCCGCCGCTCGATTTTGGATCTAAATATCTCCCGAAGCACTGTTTGGATCAGGAAAGCCTTCTGGGTGAGTATAATGTTCTACTTCATTCTATAAACAATGTGAAAGCTGTAAAAAACGAACTTATCCTTTAAGAGTCCCTTTATCGTCTTAGGAGAGGATCAGGACGGCCCTTAATGTAAATATTCATCATGTTTATTATCCACGATCAGAAGACCTAATGTGTGTGGAGAACACCAAGGACAGCCGAGCTGCCTCTGTGTTTGGTCACATAGCCAATCAGGGAGCAAGCTCGCTAAAGCAGGATGCAAACGTAGCCATGGCAACAAGAGTAAAGGCCAAGCAAAAAGTTAGGGCCTTGTCAAAATGGTGCTCCAACTTAAGACTTATTTAAAAAATACGAGTCCAAACAGCATAACCTGTAAATTATCTTTAACAACCTGATGAGGAGAAGAGCATTTAGCCTCTTGATGTTGTCTGCCATGTTTGTTTACACTGAACATGTGTGATCATGTGAGATGATATGATGTCAGCAGAGGTGCTGCCTTCTGCTACATGAATTGGTTGGTTCATTGTGTCCTGTGTCTCTTTCTTTCTTTGTGGCTCACCCCATACTACAGGCTCTACACTGATCAGTCTGACATCATCTGTCTTCATGTGTGGCTCTCTCACCGTTTGAAATCGGTTAAGACTTTGAGCACACCAGGCATTGAGCTTACATTTGGCAGTGTCGATCAACAATGTGCCAGAGACTCATTTGATAATCAAACTGACATCACATGGCTCTGTCCAGTTCTTGAACAGTCTGTGGTTCTGATACAGCACAGAGCAGACATCTGTCCTCTAGTTTGCAGCTGATTGTTTTCAGCAGATTTCATTTTCATCAGTTATACAAAAAGCTGTCAAAAATCCCATAGACTTGAATCATGGAGCCAGCGCCATGCTAACTTCCTGCTAGTCTACGTTGTTATCATCCCTGCTCCTCCTCATTCAGGGGATAACGGCGTGCAATAGCTCTGTAGGCGGATTTTTTCTTTTGTACATTTAAGATCACTTCTTTGCTTTTGTGTGTTTCTTTGGTTACTCTCCATGATGGTTACTCGTGTTTCTGAAAAGTTACTGATGTTTTAAAGTGCCAGTTTAAAGATTATGCCGACGTCAGGACAGTAAAGAATGTAGACTAAGAAAGAGTGAATATAAAGTTTGATTAAAGCCAATCATGAACTTCTGTGTCCGAGAAATCCTGATCATAGGTACTTAAAGGGTTAAAGAAGACTGTTGACACATTGATCCTTAGAACATGTTTGAAGCTCCATGATGATCAAATGTTTTGTTTTACTGAATGTCGAGACAATGTGATTTAGCTCAGACAGTCACAGAGGGGTTTTTTTGTAACAGGTTTTCATGACATTTTTTTATTGATGAATAAAATCAGGTTTTCACGGGTGTCATTGTTATTAATAAAGCATTTTTACTCAGAAGGCTGTTTGGATGCTGTTCAATCAATCAAACTGTATTTGTACACCAACTCTCAGATTAATCCTGCTGTGAAGAAGAGCAGAAACAGGATTTACAAAAGGAGGCAGCATCACGAAGGACTTGGAGAGCAATGCACACCAGCATAAGCCCCATTAAACAATAAAATCAGCCTGAATGCTGTTTGTAAGAGGAAGTGAGACTGAGGCCAACATGTGCAGACAAACTTTATTTTTAATGACGCAGCGCCCCCTAAAGTCTTAATTTAGAAATACATTTACAAAAACAACTTTTACATCAGTGTACATGTTGACTGTTTGAGTTCATTCATCAACCTTTAGTCATATCTTTTCAACAGTGAAATGTTGATATAATCAAACAGATGAACCATCATGTTTACTGCATTATTGAAAAAGGCCATGCTCTGTAAAAGTACTTTCTTATAATGTTATACACTATGTCAAAATGTTAGAAAAAATGTTGAATATTTTGAGCATTGTAAGAAATAACCATGTTTCCCTTAATGTTTGTCCCTCTTTAAAATGTCCACGAGTTGAGTTTATATATTAAGTGTGGAATTATGGGGCAACATTTTCCAGTAGCAGCACAAATACAAAGAAATAACAAGGTGTATGATTCAGCAGGTTCTTTCTGTAATTAGATAAGCCTTACAGACATAAGGTGTTTGACAACCAGCGATAGACTGTAACAAGGTAAAGGTCAGTGTTCTTGAGCTGTGCATTTATTTTTGATTCAGGACTTCCTGAGGATATGACAGTCAGCATTTCTCAGCATTTTTTCTGTCAAGGCTGCCTCAAGACATGAAGTCAAAATGTGCTCGCAATAAAGGGTCATTTATTGCGAGCCCCGACCGGTAAGTTAGATTACGTAGAGGTTTAATTAGGCATTTTTCACAAGAGTTCATACCAAAGTAACAAGCCGTCATGTTTTTTCAACTATTTTACTTTTGTAGAAAGCATGTGGAGAGCGCAAACCTCCACCAAGGTAGCTCTCATATTGGTGTTACATCTATAAGCAAAAGTTACCATCACAATATGATTATGATGTAATGTTGATATCATTATTAGTTAGGTAGTTATTGAACAAAAATTACTATTTGCTAATGGCAGTTATCTGTATCACTACCAAAATTGAATCATTTTTAATTTGGTCCATTACCAACATCTAAAGCCAGTGCAGGATTGCCAAAGCTGCAGTTCCTCAAATTACCACTTGAGGCTGGATGCAGGAAATCTGATAGTTACCGTAAAAAACCAAATAAACGCCCAGTCCCGAATAAACGCCCGGTCCCTAATAAACGCCTGGTGTAGCAGTACATTTTGACAAATAGACGCCCGTTCCAAATAAACGCCTGGTGTAATTTATTCAGCACAGCATACGAGCTATGGTCGAAGTTTAAAGAACACACATGCAAATGCTAAGCTCACAACTGACAGTTCACACTTGAAAAGAAACATGATAAGACTGTACCTTTACAGTTATTTGTCTCTCTGGGCATCCTGTCGGCTAGCTTCTCCTCCCTCTGTATGTCAACAAATGCATGTTGGTGTGAGGCGCTCTGTTTTACAACACTGCAGCTTCCCTCGTCCATAGAGGGCACTACCGAGCAGAAAGCCGAGCAGAAATCTTACAAAGTAGGGCTTTGAAAATTCAACGAAGAAGACGTTGCCACTGCCGCTGTTTGTTCTTTTACCCTTAACTAACGTCAGGAGGCCGGTCACGTCAGTTAGCGGTACGTTGCTGCTTATCTCCATGTCCCTGGTGCAGCGGAAAAAAAAAGAAGTGAAGACCTTACCTTAACTACCAGTCAATCATGACCAGTATGACCAGACAAGAGTGTAACAACAGTACTGTAATCTTGCCTTGAAATTGTACAGGTGTTATTCATACTAGTGTAAATAAATAATTGTATTATATTTACCATATTTCTCATTTTTTGCTAAGTAAAATTTTTGTGCAAAAGAAATTAAATGCCTGTCCCAAATACTCGCCTGGTCCCAAATAAACGCCTGGTCTGCTCAGTGATTGAAGCAAATAAACGCCCAGGCAACTATTTGGTATTTTACGGTAATTTATATTCCAGCGTGCATGTGTGTGGAACTATAGAAACATCTTTGCAGACTGATTCAATAAAGTTTGTTTGTTTGTCTCTTTGTTTGTTAGTCAGCAAGATTATGCAAAAAGCTACTGGACTGATTTTGCTGAAAGTTGGCGATGTTAGTAATGACCAGTGTTGGGTAAGTTACTTCAAAAATGCAATGTATTTTTTATTA
The DNA here is from genome assembly GCA_036419115.1 of Scarus forsteni. Lineage (NCBI taxonomy): Eukaryota > Metazoa > Chordata > Actinopteri > Labriformes > Labridae > Scarus > Scarus forsteni. The sequence goes on from JAZDUH010000471.1 coordinate 12,795,982, forward strand.
CCTGCTACTGTCATTTCAAAGTAATTAGTTACATTATAATATTACTGTATTTGAAATGTAAGGCATTACACTATTATCTCATGGATTTTAAGTTAATCTCATCAAAATAACAGGAAATATGGATTTTTTATTCTAAATGTAGCTCATTACGCTCAAAAAGCTCATTACACGTCCAGTGGAAGGTGATGTGGTGGCTATCTGACTGAGTTCGGCTTAAGGCTAAAAACAGTAGAATATAATAGCCACATTGATGCTCATGGCACAATACAAGAAACGGTTATAACAAAAACAGACAAAAGGTAAATTGTGTTAGAGATGGTGTAACTTTAACTTTATTTAACGAATTTGTATTTAAACAAAACAAAAATCTTCATTTTGTATTTTTTTTTTCTTTCTTTGGTAACGCCTCACATTACTATGTTACAGTAAAAAGGAATGCATTACAGTAATCAGATTACCTTTGTGATGCATTACTCCCAACACTGGTAATGACAAACTTTGAAATGATTAGATTTTGGTGGTATGTATAATTACTGACATTTCAAAACAAATCCCAACAGTTACCATTGGGCAGAACTTAAAACAAGTCATATCTCTGATGATTTAACTAATTTAAGCTAATTGAAAAGTTTGGCCTGATGGTGGTGCTAGAGGACAGGTCAACCCACTGATAAGTTCATTGTCAAGGGGTTATTGATGCATGTAACAAAGTTCCTGACACAAAAACTCGGTCAACAACTTTGTGTAATGTTTTCTGGAGGCAAATACCCCTGGGGTCACATTGACTCCAGGTGTTAGTGATATTTGAGGATAGTAGGAGGGTTTAATAAAGAATGATCTGCATCTGTTTTCGATTGCATGCACATGTATCTGTGATTAGAACAAAGCATTAGGAAACTGTTTTTAAAACTTTGTTCTTTCAAGACGTAAGTGTTTTCTGAAGAGTACTGACAGCTCAAGTACTTGTAAGTATCAAAATTAGAAATGACTAAGAGTTCTCCGCTTTGACTCCAGAAATCAAGTTTTGTTTTTCTGTCCACTGCTGATGGTCACAGCTGTATGTCTTTGTACCAAATATTTCAGTATCGTTCCCTTTATACATTTCTTATAAACAAAAAAGCATCACCACTTTAAAGACTGTACACATGAAACAGGGCAGCAGAGACTCTGGTCCTCCTGAAGGTCCAAGTACTCGGCTTGCTTCACCAGTAGTTTGGTCGTGAAGGGACTGGAGGTCGCCTGTGTGAGAAGATCAGACTTACGATCAGATTTATGATCAGGTATATCACAGCAGACGCAAACAGAGAGCAGATATCTGCAAAGAAAAGTAGTGGGATTACAGACCTTCATCAACTCCTGCATGGCAGTGAGATTCACTATCAACCACTGTTAGCATAATAACCAGCCTACTGCTCCATCACACAGTAAGATGGGAGGTCACAACAGGCTACAGCATGAAGCTCCAGACGTGTCACAGCTGTGGACGACGAATGACGGTCTGGACAGGCCCACAGAAACAGGAAGTGTTTCTGTAGACTCACACCACCTAATCTGTGGGTTCATCTGATTTGTAGCCTTTGAGATGGAGGCATCGTTATGGCACAAAGACTGTAGGACCAAAGTTTGCATTTTACTAAATAGGGATGTCCCGATCTGATATTAACATCGGATATCGGTCCGATATCAGCTAAAAAACAAATGTCAGAATAAATCAGCCTGCATCTAAAATATCCGATATGAGCACTCCAGTACAAGCAGTCATTCTAATTTTATATTATTCATTTTTATTTATTTAGTTCAGTTGTACAATCTGCTTATGTTTAAGTTAAACACAGTGGTTATTTTGCAATTTAAAAATATATTTTCTGTTTTTACTGGATTTCTTGAGGTTACTTTTCAGTGTCTTCTAATTTACTTTTCATTTATTTTATTTAATTGCAGTATATTCTGTTGTTTAACGTTAAAGCTTATTGAACCTGTTGGTTAATAACAAATCTGTCAGTTTTTCCCATATCTACTATTGCTGACTACTGTTCTCTGTTTAAGTAATTTCACTTGATCAAGCCTTTTCTTCCAGTCCATACTACAAAATAAATAACAAAAGTATGCATGACTGTTGCTGATATCGTTTTGGATTGATATCAGTATTGGCCAAAACTCAAGGCTGCAATATCAGTATCGTATTGGTGGTGAAAAAGTTGTATCTGGACACACATATTACTAAATCATTGATCCCTGAACAGCTGCTCTTGTTCAGGTCCGACCCACTTATTGTGACCTTGCACAGCAGCTGGATTTGTCGGAGTTCAGGTCTGTGGTCTGGGGGCTTCATCTCAGGTTTTAGTTGAAACACGTGTTCCTGGTCAGAAAATGTCTGGGGCAATGAGTGTCCCTTGCAGGAGGTATGGACTGGGAATGCAATACTGCACATTTACATTTTGCATAAAAAACATACATTAATGCAGTTTCAAATGCATGTTCATTCATCATTACATTGTCTTATTTATCAAAGTAGTTGTCCTTTTCTAAGCTGTCATTGAACACACCGTAGCATTCAACCAAAAAAATCTAATTTCTCTGTTAAGGAGGGCAAGTAAATAAATATAATCTTCCATATGTATTACTAAATTACTACTATATTACTAATAATAATGTTCTTTACTATTTTTACATGTTTTTGTAAAACAGTACGTTTTAAAATTCTTGAATAGCAATAATCACATTTTAGCATAAATAAGTATCATTTTAGCAAATAGAGTCTCTGCATACACTTATGTATTAACTATGAGAGAGAACAAAAACTTTTTAAATCAACAATGCAGTTAATGTAAAAAATCCCAATCGTTTACTGTCAGCTCAGCTCTGAGGGACCCTGATACAAAAAACTGTGCCCTCAAGGAAAACCAAAACATCTCAGCCTCTTAAAGGTGCTATGAGGAGAATCTATTACCGGCGACATTAAGACTCTGCTTCCCATGAGCACGCGCAGTGACTGTCATAATGCTGCATTCCAGTAACCTCAGAACTGGGAGTGACATCATCTCCGACTTATCGGCGTTCCAGTTGAAGTCGGAAAAAAACATGCCAATCTACCAGCTTATTGTTAGCTGTTGTTAGCACGTCTGCATTGTTGTTCACAAATATCACATGAAGAATGTGATTATGACTATGGCAGCATTTTTGTAAATATAAGTCTAACAATGCTATGTATACAGCTGATCTAGAGCGACACACCCCAGTCAGAAGTGCAAATAAATTGATCATTACAGGAGCTAAATAACTCTTCACACTGGGGGAATCCATCTTCAATTGTGAACTCAGGGTTGGCGAGGTTTCACCAAGTTCCCAGTAGGAAATTCTGACTGCGGGGAACGTTCCAGTTGTAGTTTCTACTTGGAACTCGGAAATTCCTACTTCTGACTAGAACTGGAACGCACCAAAGATGTGACCCAAGCCAAAGCGTGTGTTTGTTGTGATGCTAATGAATGCAGCGCGGACCTTCCACAGAACTCTGCATTGCTTTACAACTTCTTTTTTCAACAACTTACAGGATGCAAAGCGATGAGGTAATGTATCTCTTTGTAGTTACGTAGCGGTAGTTTCTGATGTGTGACAACAAGCAATTTTTGGAATACTTAGTATCGTAGTTTTGTAGCCAGCTATATATGACTACTTATGACCCGGTGCTCTAAGACGTGTCCGAATAATATAAATTTGCTCTACTTTTAATAGTCGTGTTCCTGAAGTTGAGTATCCAGGCCAGTCCAGTCCGCGAAGCTAAGGAATAGCATTTATAGATAACCTATTTTGATGCTATAAAACTCATCTTAAAGTTTGTATTTTGATCAGGCACATATCTAAAAGTGAGACTTTTTTGTAATTACTTAGAAACTCCTCACAGTCCCTTTAAGCCGGGTACACACACAAAGATTATCAGGTTGATTTTGTCCAGACTTTCCTCCTTCCCACCAATGATGGCAAATGCCAGATCATTTTATGTTTTATAAGATAATCATGTAACACTATCTTATAAGGTTCTCCTTTGGTCTGAGGTGTGTTAAGGGATAATTTGTCCCAATAATTGGCTCAGAAATGGGTCAGGTTGACAATCGTAGGTATTAAACTTGTAATGACTCTGTAAATTATGATGTGGAAAAGAATGTAGACAATCAAGAAGCGAGCTGACTGAGGAACAGGGAAGCAGGCGTAAATAAAAACATGCACGGCCAACCTGTTTAACATAACATAAAACTGGATGGACCTCAGAAACGGAGGACTAGGCCATGTGTTCACACTGTCTCCAGAATTTTTTCCGGTCTTTTCTTCATATTAAGTGAAGAATTTTTCCATCAAATTAGTCCCTCTTCTTGTATGTCATCATGTTTCTGGTTGTTGCCCGGTAGGTGAACAGAATTGGCGTTGTGTTGAGACTATCGGAGCACACTAAACACTACAATCAAAACCATTCAATGCCTGATGTTTTATCTTCATGTGCTGGCTCTCTAACAGATAGAACATCTCTTTAAGTTTCACCGAATCCTTATGTGTATCCACTTTACTATCTGAGTCTCTGAAACTTGAATAACATGCACACGTTTAAGACTTTTCTTGGCAGAAGCCTCCTTTACTAACAGCTGTTAGATCAAGTGAAACATGAGACAGTTTCTCTGCACTGCTGTCTCTGTCTGACTCATGCAAGATCCTGTTCATAAACGGTACATCAAGCAACATGTCGACAGATAGACAAACTATGACACAGACAAACTGACAGACATAAAAGGCGGCCTGGTGCTTCAGGAGTATTCAAGGTAAAAATGAACCAAAAGAAGCTGAAGAGAATAAAAGCCCGGCCACCACAGCATCATTTTCTACTCCTTTATTCAGTCAGACTGACCAACAGCCCCCTGGTACATGATCTCCGTCCCATTATGGCTTCAAATGTCAGAACAATTTCACCTTGACTAAAAAGCACATGAATGAATACTTCATCACAGAAAGAAACAGAGCTGTTTCGTTTAGTCTGGCTTTAGCTGATTTTTCTTAAATTCTCTTAATCTGCAATTTTAGTTTCTGTTTTTAGTTTGCGTTCTATTTCCTCTTTTAATTCATTTTCTTTTATTATTTACTTTTAGCTTGTTTTATCATAATCAGCTTTAAGTTCTTTATTATATCTTGTGGTTTTATCAGCAAGTCTCAGCTTCTGTGTTTCCTCATTTTTAATTCAATACAGCGTCTCCTTGGTTGTCTGTGGCTGTTTGAAGAGTCCTCACTTAGCGTCCTGGTGTGTGCGCTGAATGTGGGTTTTGTATTTTATATTGTATCCTCTGACACTTATTACCCCTGCCAAGGAAGTTATGTTTTTGGAGGTATGTTTGTCTGTTTGTTAGCAAGATAAAACAAAAACTGCAAGATAGATTTGCTGAAACTTCAGGAGATATTGGGAATGGTCCAACTTCAAAATGATTAGATTTTGGTTTAGATTTTTGCAAACTTTTCAAGGATCAAATTGAAAACTTTTCAAGACCTTTAAGATCTTAACACATAAAAAAACTGCTGCAATTTTGCACTGTTTGTCAAATTTCAGCCTTGGATTATAGGGCTGTGGCCCAGTTCAAGTCTTTGTTACTGAAGAGAGCTTTAAAATACAGGAAATATTTTAAGAGGAGTATCTGGTTTGTTAGAGTTAGTCTGTCAAAATAAAGAATAATAAGAACTTAAAATAACATGAAAACACATTTACATATTAAAAGACACACTGGCCACTTTATAAGGTACACCATTCAACTGCTTGTTAGGTTATCAGCTAATCACATGGCAGCGACTCAACATCTTTAGGCTGCAGACATTGTCAAGACAACCAAGTTCAAGCTGAGCATCAGAATGGAGAACAAAGGTGATGTAGTGACTTTGAATGAGGCATGGTCGTTAGTGGCAGACCTTCAGGAATGACTGATTCTCTGGGATATCCTGTACAACCATCTCCAAGATATACAGAGTGGTCCGTAAGAGAAAATATCCAGTGAGCAGCAGCTCTCCAGGTGAAAACGTCTTGCTGATGCCGGAGGTCAGGGAGGAATTGAGAAGACAGAAAGGCAACAGCAGCTCAAACAACAACCAGCTATGACCAAGACATGCAGAAGACCATTTCTGACAGACATGTCGAGTCTTGAGGCAGATGGGCTAAAGCAGCAGATCATCACACCAGGTGCTACTCCTGTCAGCCAAGAACAGGAAACTGAGGCTATAATTCAAACAAGCTCACTGTAAGATTGGAAAAATGTTGCCTAGTCTGATACGTCTTAGCACCTGCTGCTACATTCATTTGCTAAGGTCAGGCTCTGGCATAAACAACTTAAAAGCATGGATCCATCCTGTCAAGTATTAACAGTCTGGCTGCTGGTAGTGTGATTTACTGCGGGATATCATTCTGGCACCACAGTACCAACTTAGTGGGGATAGATTTATTGAGTTCTTGAAAGTTAGCAACATATTTTCAAGTTTAAACAGTAATTTATACTGATGTAGTTGTGCTAAAGTGAGGCTGGATGGTAAAATATATAAATAGAGGTTACTTGGGTTCAAGATCTTAGCAGCAGAGATATGTTTTTAAGTGGGAATGTTAAAACAGGCAGAACAAAGTTTGAGTCTTGTCCACTTTTTACATTATCAACACAATTAGTAATACGATGACTATGTAAAATGGTGAGTTGCAGCCCTCTGTATAAAAACAATCCTTGTTTCAGCTTCATTACCATCAGGAAAAATATTTGGATATATATAGAATACCACCATCCACCCTAGTCACCAGATCTTAATCCAGTTGTGCACCTTTGCAATGTGGTGGACCAGGAGATTTGATTCATGGATGTGCAGCTGACAAATCTGCATCGACTGCGTGATGCTCTGAAGTCAATATGGCAGCTCTGAAGGCAAAAGGGGATCAACCTGTAACTATCAAGGTGTACCTAATAAAGTGGCCAGTAAGTTAATGAGATGGGCTTGTTTAAGGCAGCAATATGTTCTCATATCCATGTATTAAAATTCATTTCTAAATCTAATTCTTCATAAACTAATCTTGAGGATATATTTCACCATCTCTAAAATAACAATAATAAAAAAGACTTCATTTAAAAGTGCTGCTTCCCTCATGAGGTGCTTAAAGGATTAATTTGTTTTTTGAAGCGTGGTTGTGTGTGGCATGAGCCTGAATGTGTGCCACAGTGTCACAGCTCAGTTCTCCCTCTGTTCAGAAACCACAAACAGATGCTAACAGATTGCTGTACATGGTGCCAATCTCTCAAGTGGGGTCGTCACACACTCCAGTTTGTTTACCTAATTCCCCACAACTAAGCTGCTTTGATTAGGCACTATTTTTCGATAAAGCACAGCCTATGTGTCTCTCCACCAGCAGCACAGATTTGTTTGCTCCACAAGAGGAAACAACCACTACCAAACGGGATAAACTGACAATTTTTGCAGCCAATATTGCCGCTGTTTACCTTGGATACTTAGGAATACTTGTATGAACTGGATAACAAACAGGAGAAACTTCTGTAGCTGTAGGGTCAACAGGTTTGAACTAAAAATGGAGGAATCTGCTCTGAGAACTGGAGGACCAGAGAAACACACGGTACCTGCTGATTCAGGTGGATTCATTCTGGATGAAATAAGAGTGTGACTAAGAAAAAAACACCTTAGGATGTTCAGGATCAGAGGAGACTATCAGCGTTATACATTCATCTGCAGTGAGCAGCTGTCATCATGCAGAGCCTCATCGCTTTAATGGACATTTATTATCGTCCAGACCAGATTCACTATTTTACAAACTCCAAGGTCAAACAGAGGAGCTGAGTGAAAGTTCATCTTCAGAGTATATATTTGGCTCATACTGAGGGTTTATTTTGTCATCACAGAAGCCACAGTTTCAATAAGTTTACACAACAGAGTGTTCAGTGTTGTGAGTAAACTAACTTCTTTGTCAAAATTACTGAGCTAGATCAGCAGGGTAATCCTTCAACATTCATACATTTGGCTAATCAATATTTGAGGGAGGAATTATTTTTGTATTTGGCTAAATTTAGGAAAAGCCATAGTTTATGCCTGGCCGGGAACACGTAGCCTGTGCCATGTCTCAAAATAATGTCTTATTAACGCAGCTTGATAGTGGAAAACCAACTCGGTGTAAACAAACTGTTGTTTATGTGTGATGTAGAGTGAGGCTTGTTTCTTCCCACAATTCTTTAAATTATGTGGAGAGTTTGGCACCATGTACAACAATGTATAGCATTAGCGTCTGTCCTGAGATTTCTGAACAGAGAGAGACCTGAGCTGTGACACTGTGGCACACATTCAGGCTCATGTACCTCACACAACCCCACTTCAAAAAATCCAAACTATCCATTTAAAATGTAAGATTGAGACAAAACATTAGCATGCCTACAGCTAATTCAAAAAAGGCATTCATTTTAGCATTTATAAAAGTTATTAATCATATAGTTTTAAGACACTTTTCAAATAAAATAAGAAAATTCAGGACTCAAGGGTTCAACGCCTTCAAGTCTATAAAATCATCGAATGCTTCCCTTTATCATGAGACTGAATGTTGAATATTTCATCATAAACTTTGTTAAAAAAGCTACCTACACATAAAGTCAAAATTACATACAGAACGTTTCTGAAATGCACAGACTGAAACAGCATCAGATCACCAGACACAATAGGACAAGGTCAAAGAAATATACAAGAAACAAAGGAATGTTTTCGCTCAGGAGGAATAAAAATGTGTAAACTGGAAGAAAGTTTCCATTTCTAGTCAAGCAGGGAGGGCTCTGACGGACGAATGACCGTGGGCCGGTTGGGAGCAGCCGGGGGTCTTCTGCTGCAGGAAGAGAGAGGGGAAGGGGAGGGGGAGGGGGGTTTGGAGGGGAGGGAGAGGAAACATGCGAGGAAAAATATCATGAGAGAGAGTCATGCACCAAGGATCCCAAACCACCGAAGCCAGAACATGAAGTTCAACCCATCACCAGGGTTCCCATCTGACAAAACTACCACCCACACCAAAGCAAAAAAAAAAAAAAAAAACAGTTTCAAGAAGTTTGAAGCTGCACTCTCACCTTTTCTAGCACCTCACAGTCCTGATAATTCACATATTTATTCAACAGTACAGTTAACCCATAGTGTTTTGTATAACCTTGTGTTGAGGGGGCACAGTTTTTGGTTTTGCTTGGTTCATATAGCACAGACTTTTTATTTTGACCTTTTGTTTCAAGATAAAATGTGAGTCTGATATCAAGAGAAATTATGTCTGACGAATTCTCCCTGTTTTCTTGATAACAGCTCAGTATTTTCAAAAGAAAATGTTTTTCTTTAACATTCATGCCAAATAGTGGCACAAACAACCAAGTGTAGTTGACAGCAATAAACACTTGTTAGTCAAATGTTTAAGAGTGTTAAAGACATAGTTTTTTGAGTGGAGTTGTAAAGCATATAGGGGAATAGCAACAACAGCCACAGTGATGGAGATCAGTAGCCTGTTGCATCCCCTTTGCTTCAGCTTCGTCTTAAAGGAAAATGCTCTTTTGTTGTCTTGCCTCAGTCCCAAGTCCATCACAAGCAGATCGATGGCTTTTTCACCTACTTACAAGCACTTCTGCAGTGGTTTGCACATGCGCCCTGTGGTTCAGTTTCGCATGTATTTCTTTCAAAACTTACATCAAATGTTAATCTTAGTCTAAAAATAGATAACATAATATAAAAGAGTGAAAAAAATGAGTCACAACAAGCAGACAGGACCATTTAGAGAAACTGAAGAGTTTATCTGATGACTGTAGGCAGAGGCAGGCTAACGCTACCCATTGACTCCCAGTGTTTGAGCTAGGATAATAAGCTGTGGACAACCAGCCGTCTCTTTCTTGTTAATGCACACTCAGTCAAAATAATGGTGTCTATCTGCCTGTCATGGACTCATTGTTCATGGCAAGACATGAAAATAAGAAAGTGGGCATATCCCTTTAAGATCTGCTGTAAAGTCCAAACTAAACCCCATGTTGAAACTCGTAGAGACCTAACTTAAGATGGGTCTTGTGCCAGGGTCGGACTGCAGAATTTTTGCACGTATTTCTGCATTAAACTATTCATTTATTTTGCAGTGATTGTTTTCTCTTGTGATCGATCGGGGCTACCATCAGAATGACATAAGCTGCACTGTGTACCTCTGTAGAACCAAAACGAAACAGCTTGGTAGCGGAAAACTAAGTTTTTGTAAATGTGATGAATTTAGCTTGTTAACACCCTGAGCTGTTTATTTTCTTGTTTTCACCTTAAACTCTTAAAATTGTGCAGTTTTGGCCCCATCTACAGTAATACATGGCCCTAGTTCCTATTACAGCTCTTTAAGTACAGAAGCAGAGCTGATTTCCATCACTGTGGCAAATGTTTATGCTAATGATTTTCAAACTATGCCTTTAAGGGATGTCTTGGATGGACATCTAATTAAAGCATTTGTAAATATTTCACCCATAATTTCATCGTTCAAACTTTACAAACACAAAATTCAAATTTAAGCATTTTCAATGGTTTTGAACACCTGTGTGCACCTGTTGTGAGGTGCGGTCTGTTTTTGATTTTACCTTGGGATTCCTGGTGGCAGAGCTGGAGGCACACGGGCCGGCCTGGAGGGCACTAAAGGAACAGAGCCAGAGGGGTCTGGACCTGGTCTTGACGGGACAGGCGGGGCACCAAATGCAGGTGAGGGGTTGAGAGGAGTTGGAGGACCCGGGGTCGGCCCTCGCACCGCTGGGGGTCGGCCGGGCGCTGAAGCAGCTGTGGGGCGGGGCCCTGGAGGTGGACTGAGAGACAGACGGGACGATTTTTTAGAAAAATGTGTGCAATTCAGTCTTTTTATTACCATTTTTTCCTGACTATAAGTCAAACCTTTTTTTGATAGTTTGGCTAGTCCTGCAGAGGTCACTCATACTACAATGTAGAAAGCAAGACGGCCAGATCTAGAGGAACAAGCTCACAGATGGGTGCTTGAACAAAGTGCTGCCGGGAGAGGCTTGTTAACGGTACAGTTACATGTCCTTGTCCTGATAGCTGCCAAGGAGATGAATATTAATGAAGCTGGCGGGCCGTCTTTGGTGTAATCACTTCATACAAGGAAACCACCTCTCCATCAGAGCACTAAATAAATGTGACTTACAGCCTTATATATGTTTTTGTTCCTCTTCATGACGCATTTTTTGACTGGTGCGACGTATACTTCGGAGTGACATATAGTCCAGAAAATACGGTAAGCACTTTAAGGCTTTTGTTCTCATCTTTTCCTGCCTCTTCATATCCTAAACTTTGACAGATTAAGCTGTCAGTACTTGTGTTTCTGGTTACCTCCACTAAGAAGGTTATGATTTTGCCATTGATGTTTGTTTGTTAGTAAGATTACAAAAACTATGGGACATATTTTGCTGAATTTTTCAGGAGATGTTGGTAATGGCCCAACCTAGAAATCATTGGCTTTGGTGGTAATATGTGCATTTGTTTGGATGTTCAAAAACTCCCATAAGTTTACATTGGGCAGAAATTTTAAAAATCATTTTTCTGCCACTTTTTAAAGATTCCTTTCCAATTTAGCATGAAACTTTGGGGTCCATATCCCTGTCATCCAGATTGATATCACAACAATAAAAAAAAAACCTTTATATTATGTGACTCTCCCAAAACTTCTGTTCATACAGGGTATACATGTGCTGAGTTTGGTCTGGATCCTGGCTCCATTCGTATTCGATTTGTACCTTTTACCTTTTACAGTGGTTGTGGAAAAGCCACTGCTGTAACTGAGCTATTTGGCGGAGGTTTGCACCCTCTGAGTGCTTTTGTAGTTCAAATAGATTTGGCTCTGAATCACTACAATCATGATGGGCACAAATCCAGCTTAGTATCAGCCTAAATTCACCAGATGCTGTCAAGTCTAAACGTGCTCGTATCTGCTGATTTGAGTTCATCCATCTTTGCTACCTCGGGTCCTTGGTCATCCAGGTGTCGTCCACAGGAGGAGGCACAGGGACGGAAATAGTGCTGGCGCTGATGTCTCCTATGAGGACCAGAGCCTCCTTCAGAGCGTGATACATCCTCAGCATCTCCTCCCTCCTCTGGGCCTGCTCGGGCGACTCCTCCATCATGCTGCCCTGATCCGCTGCAGAGTAGAGGAAGGCCAGCAGCTCAGAGTGGATGAAGTCCTTGGCCTGCAGAGAGCAGAGGGAGAATGAGACCTGAAAAGAAGAACATGACTAATGGAGACAGAAGAAGCAGAAAGAGGAGGACATACACTGTTGATCATGAGGTGCATGATGGTCTTGGGCATGAGGTCTCTGATGGTCTTGTTGACGATCCCGATGTACGAGTCCACCAAGTTGCGGATGGTCTCCACCTGGCGCTCCAGCTGAGGGTCCATGGACACTGTGTCACTTGAGTTCATGGCTTCTTCACTATCCTGCTGCTGGAAAAAGAGAGAGAGAAAAAAAGAGAGGGGGAAAAATTCTCTGTGACTATTTGGTTCAAAGAGAGAGGTTTAGTGTTTTAAAGGGATATGCCACCATTTTTCCTTTTTGTGCCGTGGGTCACTCCTGAGTCCATGACAAGCAGATAGACACCATTCTTTCAAGTGTGAGTGCAGTAACAAGGAAGAGATGGTGAAAGCTTTCCCATCTGGAATTAGCTTAGCTCAAACACTTGGAGACAACAGGTAGCCTACCTCTGCCTACAGTCATCAGATAAACTCTTCGGCAACTCAAAATGAAGCTTAGAGAGAATAATTCAGCCTTTTATGTAATTTTTGAAATAGGACAAAGCCTCAAAGCCAGAGATACAATATACTTCAAATTTGTACTTGTGTTCACGTCCATTTACGTTTTTAGTTGTATACCTGTCTTTATGTGATGCGTGTTACTGGAGGACACCACCCGAGCATGCCAAAGACTTCAGGCTGTGTGTTTTATAGTAAGATTACAAAAAAACTATGGGACATATTTTGCATTTTTTCAGTGAATGTTTTTTCAGCAGACTCCAGGAAATCATGAAACTTTGGTGGTCATATCCCTGTCATCAGATTGATATCACAACAATACATAAATATTAATTCACCTAAATATTAAATTCCTTGACCATGGAAACATAACAAACATTAACAATTGGATTCGAATTGAAATCTATTTTAGTTCAGTAGTTCAAAAACTCCCATAAGTTTACATTGGGCAGAAATTTTAAACATTTCCTGAACATTTAATCAAAATCCGTCCATAACTTTTTGAGTTATCTTGCTAACAGAGAAACAAACAAACAAAGAAACAAGACAGGGGCAATCACAAAACCTCCTGGTAGAGGTAATAAACATAAATAATCAATATCATGAATAAATATTTGATGACAACTGATGACCAGCAGTCAAACCTCAACATCAGAATCTCCTGAACTAACGTTCAAATGATATTTTACTCTGTGCACTGTCAGAGCTGTCTTGCTGTATAGGTGTAAAGAGTTGTCGTGTTAAATGATGAACAGCTGCTGATTGTGCTGATAAAGTAGTTAAAGCACTTTAACCCTTCAATTCTTCACTATTAGAATCAGTGAATCAAAGAAAACTTCATTAAATTATATATGAGAGAATACAGCCAATAAAAACAAGCTAACACAAACATATAAAGACAAAGTCAATCATGTTCTTAACTCCAATGTACACGGTCACCAGTGAAGGCCAGCAGCTCAGAGTGGATGAAGTCCTTGGCCTGCAGAGAGCAGAGGAGAATGTGAGACCTGAAAAGAAGAACATGACTAATGGAGACAGAAGAAGCAGAAAGAGGAGGACATACACTGTTGATCATAGGATTATGTGTGTTTCCCTGTGCTGATAAAATGTAATGGGTGTAGATAAATAACATTAGAAGGCGATCCAAAAGTTTATTTAAGGGAGGAAGTAGCAGAAGGGACAGGGAGATACTGACCAGGAGGAACAGCTGAATGCGGAGGGAAAAATGTGGAACACATGCCACGGACTCTGGACAGGCTAACAAACAATACTTAAAGAAAACCGAAAAGATAAAGAAACTACTAACCAAAGTACGCTGGGGTTTTGGGCTGGACAGCCGGTGCTCCTGCAGCTGAGGGGAACAAAGAGCTGCCTTCCTGACTTTCCCTGGATCCCGGTGAGATTGTTCTTTTTTTTCTTTACATTTTTCTGGTATACCAGTGGGTTTTTTTTTTTCATGAACAATCTTTTTTCTCTTTTTGGACAATTTTTTGGGGTTTATTTGCTGGATTTAGTGGGACTATTTAGCGGAAGATCTCGGTGACTGGAAGATACCGGACGCGCGGCCAGACTTTGTTTTGTTTAAAACGACTTTTTATTATGGACAGTTTTGACTGATATTGTGTTTTTCGTTTGAGGGAACATTTTAGTTTATTTAGAAATTACAAAGATGCTGTTTTGGGTGATATTTTGTGTTTTTTCCGTTTATCTTTGCACGTCAGAATAAGAATATTAAAGATCGCACCCATAAACTAAGGATAATTGTTTCATTTGAGTTTTGTTCAGGATATTTCAGTGTTTAATAAAAGCATTTTTCTTGTGATTTTTTTTTTTTTGGTGTTTACCCAACAATTAACTTTAGCCCAAAGAGTTTCCCCCTTGAGTTTGGTACATGGTGGACATAGTCTGAGCGTTACACACTAAATTTATTTCTTCAACAGGAGGATTTATGTGTCATTAGCTGAATATGTTGTCAGGTTTGAGTCTATGCAGTCTCATTATTCAGATGTTGATGATCATGGTCTTGATTTATCAGTTTGGCTTTCAGACTTTTTGTTAGTGTTGTTTCTGCTGCTGTGATTGCTGTCATCTCCCCTCAGCCATCGATCTTCAACTATCAAAACAAATGCATTTGAATGACAGAGAAATACATATGTACCCATATGGGCAGCTGTCACATGGATAAAATGGTTTAAAAGTTTGCTTTCTCATCCTTCATTGGATTAGCAAAAGCATGAAAAGTCAGTGTAGAAGAAATAATCATGTAAAACTGAATATTGAAGTGCGTCAACAGAGTTATGGCAGGAATACCTGACATAACTCTAGGATAATCAAGTTTCACATTTGCCTGTTTTTCTTTGAATAACTCTCTGCCATGTCAAAACAAACCTCAAGAGCCTCTGTAAATATGATTTGTGAGCAGCCTGCAGTGTTAAATATGTAAAGCCTCACTCCTGTACCTGGTCTTTCTCTGGGTAAACTCCGGCTCTGAGGAACGAGGCCTTCCAGCTGTCTACATCCTCCTGAGTGTCACAGGCCAGCTCGACCTGTCGCAGGTCTTTATACACGTTCCTGTTAAACGCAGACAAATACACAAATATCAACCAAATACATGAACAACATGAGCTAATGACTGATCAAGAGGATCATGGGTCGCACCTCTGTTCAGTATTGAAGATGGCAAAGATGTGCTTGCTGGACATGAAGCCTTTCTCCACGTCTCTCAGCTTTAGGTTATCAAGAGGCAGCATGTACTTCTTCTCTTTCTCCTGATAAAGGAAACACAGGGAGTTTAATAAGACAGGAGCAAAACTGAGGTTATGATGATGTGCTTTAAGCTAAAGAACAAGCAAAAATATAGAAATACCGAACTCCAGCTGTATCTAAACATTCTCTGTTTCCTTTAAATTCTGCACTCTTCATTTCCCTTCTCTTATACAGTCTCTGCTCTGTGCTGTCTTGGGCTCAAACAACTAACACAAGGATTGTAGGATGTAACACCAGCTCCAGGTCTTTTTTTATTACTTTAAGTCCACCTGGATTTTTGGTGTAATAATGCATGTAAAACATCAACCCGTTTCAAGTGCTATCTTCTTAAATACATCATTTTTTCAGGGACAACCTCTGCAATCAGAATATTCAGGTTGTGATGATGTCAGAAATCCCGTTCACACTTGCAAAAAAACCCCTGTAATGATCTGGATGAACCCAGACAAACTATATTTCCTTGCACCCTCCCTGGTATTTGATCTTCATAAAGTCTGAATAGGTTCATGTCTGAATGCTGCAGTGAATTATCAGGGGAGTTCACTGAGGGGAGTGGGGAGGACTGATGACATCATCCAGTGCAAACCAGGAAAGGAAGGACTTTACAGGATGGATCAAAACAAACGCTGGTGCAGGAGAAGGTCATCTGACTGTAGGAGGGTAACACAAACTCAAATGTGCGTCTGGACATTGGAAATGTTCCCAGTAATTCAATCTTTTTGCACAGTGCCAGTTTATATCAAGTGTTATCTCAAGGCACTTTACAAAAGAGTAGGGGTGTAACGATCTAGATCGATACATCGATTAGTTAAGCAATGATCCAATCACATCGGTATGAATAGTGCAATATTTCTACAGAAGCTTTGTACACTGAAAATATAAATGCTGAAATTAGTATCCCAACTTTAAACCGCCTTACCTCTTCGTCTTTGTACCAAGAGAGAGACTCAGCAGTCAGGACGAACCAGTACTCCTTCGACCCTCCCTTCATGATGCTGATGTTGATGGTGAGCCAGCCTCTGCGGATCACCTAAACACAACCAGGCGTCAGTTTAGTGAGACACTAGGCTCGAATAATGAATTACATTTTTATATTGATGTGCTGGCATCCAGTAAATACTGAAAACAAACCAAGGACACAAACATCTTCCGAAATAATAGTGATAAAAAAAACAATTCTCCTAAGCACTCAGTTCACTGTTTTCTTAAAGGTCCCATGTCCTGGTGTGTTTGCCTGTTTACATCATGTCTTTGGTGTCTACAAAGTAAGGATCTGGATTAACGATTATCTTTTCTGTGGAGGATCATATGCAGCTTTTTCATTCTTCTTTGGGAACACTAATCTAAGGGAGAGTCTGAGGCTACGGGAGGCCATGATTATGAGCTCTGAACTGATTGACAAATTATGCATGATGGGAGGAAGGAAAGGAAGTGGAATGGACTTTCAAACAGTCACAGTGTCTGCCTGTGATGAGTAGACACACATGTAGGTGGAGGCTGTATGGCTATAACATCATAAACTGCAGGAAGGGAAAAACTGAGTGTTTTCAGGGGCATTTTGTTCAAAGAGACAAAGAGCAGTTCTCTGCGAACTGTGTTTCGTAAAATTAATCATGTTTTCTGCTCCACAGGCCTCTTCAACAACAGGAAAAACAAAGAGAGTTGCTTTTGCAAGAGATGGGACCTTTAAATAAATAAAGAGGGGCACAGTGAAGTCAGATCTACCTGAACTGCAGAACTGAAAGTACACCGCAAACATGAAATATCACAGCAAGCCTGAGCAAAAAGTCACCTTATCCGCATCCTGCTCTCTGCCAGACTGAAGACCAAGAAGACAAATGAACAAACAAACGGCTCGTATGAGGCTTATAGAGGATAAAAGTATGACCACAGACTGGGTGACTGAACAGCACGTTTCAGTGCACCTAGAAACTATTTTATGACAATAAAGAGACCTTTAAAGACATTTTTGGGGGGATGAACAGTTATTAAACCAATGTTGATCACATGGTCATTTTTACAGATATTCACAGCCAATATTTATACAAATTGGTCATTAATATCCCATGTGTATTTATACTGTAATTTCACAAAATATAACATGTTTTGTAATGGTTGTCCTCATCATTACTCAATGCCCACTTATACACTGCCTGGCGACAAAAAGTCGCCACCTGGATTTTACTAAGCAAATACATACAAGCCTCCTGTTGGATAATTACTGCATGGGCAATTATCATTCAGGTGGAACAAGTAATTTAACCCCAGGTGATGCAATGGGGAGCTTCCCATGTTTTGCAACCATGTGGAAAGACACATCGTGTGGTTGTGGAAAAGCCGTTTGTCTGTTAAAGAAGGGTCAATCATTGGTATACATCTAGCAGAGAAAACATCTAAGGAGATTGCAGAAAGTACTAAAATTGGGTTAAGACTTGTCCAACGCATTGTTAAAAACTGGAAGGATAGTAGGGAACCATCATATTCGAGGAAGAAATGTGGTCTGAAAAAACCCTGCATGATTGTGACTGGCGAATCACTTAAACGTTTGGCCAAATCAAATCAAAGAAAAACAACAGTAGAACTCAGGGGTGTGATTAATAGTCTGTGGGGGCAGTGCTGTGATCTGCGCCAAATCTGTGACATTGCAGAAGCTTATCGAAACAATGTCACAGTGAATTTGCTTCATAATCAAAGCTAAAGGTGGCCCAATTAAATATTGGAATGTGACCTTGTTGTTTGGTGGTGACTTCTTTTGGCCAGGCAGTGTATAAATGATCGAAGGGTCATTTTTTTAGACAATAAAATAATTTTCTAACTCAACTGGATTATAAACATGAAATGAACAAGTTTTAGCTAAGCGGAGGCTATGTGCTGTCAACACAGACATATAGGTGATAATGAATTTGGTATTTTAGATAATGGCAAAAAAACACCATTTTGCATCCTTACTTTTTCTAGCACCATTAAATATAAACAAATGAATGACATTTTTGTACTGTAGAGTAAAGTTACTGACAAAAACATTAGGATTAATTTCTTTTGATCCAAAAACAAGTTCAAGATTTTCCATAAAGGGAAATCCAGATAACACTGACTGTTTCTTTTCAGAAATCTGAGACTTAAGCCAAAATTCTCAGGTAAATGTCAAAATTGTGATTTTTTTACATCTCCTGCAGAAAATAATTCAAATTAATCAATGTATTGCCCAGCCCTACTATACTCCCAAACTGTAACATGTGCCTCAAACTTTGATTATTGTAATCTGCTTTATGAAATCATAAAAATAATTTTATTACGAATACATTCATAATCTGTAGAAAAGCAATCTGAGTAAGATTAAATAATAAATTATGAATATTTATCAAAATAACTCAGTTTTGTTTTTATGGTAGTTTTATTTGTGAAATCTCAGGCTGTAGAAAAAACAATTCCATTCAAAAGTCTACTTTGTAATTTTGTTGTATTATTTTATTTAACAGACATTTTTACTTGTGTCATAATGAGTTTTAAATTCTGCTATTGTGAGACGCCTGATGCAAAATTATATACTTAAAATCACTGATCAACAAAATACACATTAAATGTAAAAATCTATATGGTTTCTGTCCCCTCACTGTTTTCATTTAACACTAATATTGTTTCTCCATCACTGTCGACCCCCCACCCACATCCACCTAAGGGTGGTACCTTGAGGAATTTCCACCTGAGCCTTACAGAACAGAAGAGCCGAGAGAGGAAAGGGACATGAAGAGAAAAGACTTAAAGTTAGACTGGGCGTGTGGAGCCCAGTGTTTCTGTGAGTGCAGGGCAGTTACCTGGTTGGGCATGGCTCTCTTCTTGGTGGCGTTAGCAGCCGTCCTCTGCTGGGCACTGCAGGACACAGGAAAGTCACATTAACTTTAGCAGGCGCTCGAATCTGCAACCTTCTGATTACCAATAGTGCACACTATTAGACTGCACCAGCGATGGCCCTGCAGGTTTGTATTTTACTGAAATTGTTCTGATGGCAGAGAAGGATGCTGAAGGAGAATAAAGGACAGAGTCACTTCTGATCTACAGTAACTGGTGCTTCTGCCCTGAGGCATTGTCTCCCTCCCTCCACCTCTGCTGTCATAAAAAGCCAAAATTCTATCACCGAATTACCGAATTCAGTACCTTAAAGGAGATATATCCTTCTTGTTTCTCCTTTTCACTATGCCAGACTAGAATGCCTGTAAAGCATTTCAGCCCTCAGTGCAAGTCATTTAGTTCCTTCATTGCCCCACAATAGCGTTCTCAAAATCCTCATTTTAGGCCATTATCAAGCTCTCGTTGAAACACTCGGTTTCCAGGATGACCTAAAGTTACCTCGCAACGTCACAGCCCTTTGTGCTCTGATTGGTCAGTTCTATCGGGGGTAGAGCCAGCCTGTCCTTCTTCTTCTACTGTATTTTCCGGCAGGCTCAAAGCAGCAACCGCGTATTGAGTCCCCCTACAGGCCAAAGCTGGTAATGAGTGAATGTGAGCTAGAGATCTATATACTGCTGCTGGACGAATGTGTTCCTCTGTGATGGTTTTGTGGCTAACGGACATCACAGAGGAGGAAGTGTTTTATCAGATTACTCCAATAAAAAGAAATGTACCTCTTGTCGTCACGATGATTTAAATCTCGGGGACATCTCGCAATGACCTATTTTCAGAGGCATCAAATCTCGTTCTAGGATATCAGAAAAAATACAATATCTCATTTTTTGAAAATTAAGAGGGTGTAAGGTCTTGTTTTTAAATTTATTATATGTAAATATTAAATCATGCATCAGCATGATATGTCTCCTTTAAGAGGTACCAACCGAATTCTGTTGGTACCACTGAGTACCGATTCACGTAAAATCAAACTGTGCCATGTTTAGGTACCTAAACGCATCCTTGTGACTGTGAGGGAGTGGAAGAAGCAGGCATACTATTGGGTAAAGATGGTGAATTTCCATACTGGACTTGAACACAGCACAGCAAGGGTGTAATGACGAATGTTGTTTTGATGTATAGCTGTTCAGTTTTATATATTGAGAAATAAATTTACATTGAAAAAATTTGAGATCTTAATATTAAACAAATTAATATTTATTACCCCATAAACACACGCAAAAGTACCGAAAATTGGTACCGTTGAGTACCGATATCGATTCCCAGGTATCGGGAATTGGTACGGTATCGGTTCAAATGTGAAAGGTACCCATCCCTACTGTGAAGTCACTGACACTAAGGTTCTAGTTGCTGTTTTATACATCCAATCACAGAGCTCCTCCAAAAAAGAAGTGCTTGACATTTATACACAAGGTAGCCACACAAAACACACAACCACTTCATGACCTGTTACTGTAGGAAAGTCCACGTACAAGTTACATTAGTTAGAAGGGTGTTACTGT
Source organism: Scarus forsteni (assembly GCA_036419115.1). Classification (NCBI taxonomy): domain Eukaryota; kingdom Metazoa; phylum Chordata; class Actinopteri; order Labriformes; family Labridae; genus Scarus; species Scarus forsteni. The sequence continues at coordinate 12,816,952 of JAZDUH010000471.1, forward strand.
CTTCCTGTTTCTTCCTTGGTGAAGACTGTCTGTTGTGGACTTACAATGTTTCAATAACTACAATTGCAAATATCTGTCCTTTCCTTTAGCCTGGTTCCATTGTCATTACAGTCCCTGAAATTAACTTTAGAGATCAACTAAATGAAATACATCGTAGTTCCTGCAAACAGCACACATATATTAGTATGGCAGTGGACCTGCTTGACACCATGTGCTCTATCCTGCATCAACCGTCAACAGAAATGACAATATTTAAAGGTGCTATGAGGAGAACCTATTTCCGAAGACATAAAGACTCTGCTACCCATGAGCACGCGCAGCGACTGTTGTAATGCTGTTTCCAGTAACCTCGGAACTGGGAGTGACATCATCTCCGACTTATCAGCGTTCCAGTTGAAGTCGAAAAAAACATGCCGATCTACCAGGCTATTGTTAGCTGTTGTTAGCACACCCTGCGTTGTTGTTCACAAATATCACATGAAGAATGTGATTATCACTATGGCAGCATTTTTGTAAATATAAGTTTAACAATACTATGTATACAGCTGATCTAGAGCGACACACCCCAGTCAGAAGTGCAAATAAATTGATTATTACAGGAGCTAAATAACTGTTCACACTGGAGGCATCCATCTTTGATTGTCAACTCGAGGGAGGCGAGGTTTCACCGAGTTCCCAGTAGGAAATTCTGACTTCGGGGGACGTTCCAGTTGCAGTTTCCTATGGGGACCTTGGAAATTTCTACTTCTGACCACAACTGGAACGCACCAAAAGACGTGACCCAGGCCAAAGCGTGTTTGTGTTTTGTTGCTAATGAATGCAGCTCGGACCTTCCTCAGAGCTTTGCATTGCTTTACAACTTCTTTTTTCAATAACTTACAGGATGCAAAGCGACGAGGTAATGTATCTCTGTCTAGTTACGTAGTGGTAGTTTTTGATGTGTGACAACAAGCAATTTTTTGGAAAACTTAGTATTGTAGTTTTGTAGCCGGCTGTCTGACCCGCCCACTTAGCTAAGGAATAGCATTTACAGATAACCTATTTTTATGCTACAAAACTCATCTTAAAGTGTGTATTTCCATCAGGCATTTATCTAAAAGTGAGACTTTTTTGTTATTACTTAGAATCTACTTTCAGCTTCAGATGAAGGACTGCTCTCTGTTCTTGTTTTGTTAGATCTTAGTGCAGCTTTCGACACCATTGATCATGATGTTCTTATACAGAGATTGGAGATGTTACTTGGGATTACAGGGACTGCCTTAAACTGGTTTAAGTCCTACTTATCTAATAGATATCAGTTTGTACACGTGAACAACAAATCTTCTGTGTACAATAAAGTAAGTTACGGGGTTCCTCAAGGTTCAGTGCTAGGTCCAATTCTCTTCTCTATATATATGCTTCCCCTTGGTAATATCATGAGGAAATACTCTGTTAATTTTCACTGTTACGCTGATGACACACAGCTCTATGTATCTTTAAAGCCAGGTGAGACAAACCACTTAGATAAACTAGATGCCTGTTTAAAGGACATCAGAACCTGGATGGCCAGAAATTTTCTTCTTCTTAACTCAGACAAGACAGAGATTATTGTGCTGGGCCCTCGACACCTTAGAGAATCCTTTTCTAGTGATTTAACTGCCATAGATGGCATTACCCTGGCACCAAGCACAACTGTTAGAAATCTAGGAGTGCTATTTGATCAGGATTTATCCTTTAACTCTCACATAAAGCAAATTTCAAAACAGCCTTTTTTCATCTACGCAACATCGCTAAAATCAGGCCTATCCTGTCCCAGAGCGATGCTGAAAAGCTAGTCCATGCTTTTGTTACCTCCAGATTGGACTATTGTAATTCTCTGCTTTCAGGCTGTCCCAGCAAGTCGCTTAAGACGCTCAGCTGGTCCAAAATGCTGCAGCACGGTACTGACTAGAACTAGGAGAAGAGACCACATTACTCCTGTATTAGCTTCTCTGCATTGGCTTCCCATTAAATATAGAATAGAATTCAAGATTCTTCTCCTCACCTATAAAGCTCTCAGTGGACAGGCACCAGTCTATCTTGAAGAGCTTGTAGTGCCGTACAACCCCTCTAGAACATTACGCCCCAAGATGCTGGCCTACTTGTGGTGCCATCAATCTCCAAAAGTAGTATGGGAGGTAGAGCCTTCAGTTATCAGGCTCCTCTTCTCTGGAACAATTTACCAACCACAGTTCGGGAGTCTGACACTCTCTCTACCTTTAAGGTTAGACTTAAAACATTCCTCTTTGATAAAGCTTTCAGTTAGGGACCAGCTTATAGGTTATAAATAAATAAATAAATAAATTAGTTCATAAACTAGACTCATAGTTTAGATGTAATAGGCCTAGACTGCCGGGGGGGAGGGGTCTGGCACAATGGGCTCTATCACTCTCTCTCTCTCCACATCTGCTTTTGCCCCTTTTTGTTTGCTCCTGTACTGTCCTCTGGCTCTTGTCTTGTAGGTGGCCTGGGATCCTTGGTGGAGACTGCCTGCTGCTGTGGAGTCATGAAACCTCAAAACTACAGCTATAAACATGACACACATAGTTGGCCATTCTATTAGGAACACTCCATTCTCATTATCATTATAGCTGTTCATGTAGTTATTAGCATGATCTCCATATCCATGATCGTTACACCTACAGTATCTATTTCTTATTACCACATAGTCATGAAGTCCCTCTTGAAAATGGGATGTCACATCTCAAGAGGCCTTTAACACATTTATACTTAACGGAGACAAATATGGTTGGGATGCACTTGTGGTCTGGGCACCCATGAGTTCGTCACTACCATAAGTTCTTATTTTCAGTTTGAATATCTAAGATTATACTTCTAGAAAATGATCACCACAACCATTCAGACATGAGGACCCTCCAGAAATGAGATGTAGCATCTCAAGAGGCTAACCTCTAAGGAATCAGACGACAGGCCAATGATACATGGACCTGTCCCTAACTTTAGTTCTTACTTGGGCCACTTGTCTCCTCTTACTTCCCTTCCTTTGCCCTCACACCCATCACAGCATCGTGTGGATTTGCTGTTCATCATGAGACTGGGATCCACATTCAAGATTTCCTGCTGCTTAACAGAAGGTTTTTTCTTGCCGCCATGATGGAGGGATCCATGATTGGCTATATGGATTCATGTTGGGTGTTGGATGTATATATTTGTATATATATGTATATGTGTATTTTATATGTATATATGTATCTATGCATATATGTGTATCCATAAAATGAAGAGCTTTATGCTCTATTGTAAAGTGTCTTGAGATAACACTTGTTATGAATTGGCGCTATACAAATAAAGATTGATTGATTGATTGATTGATTGATTGAGATAACACTTGCTATAAACTGGTGCTGCACAAATAAAGATTGTTTTTCGAAGTTGATCTATATGACTATTTTGTGAGGGGAAAACCTCACACAAAATTCTTTACAACTCAGTGCATGTCCACCAAGTGAAAGCCTCGCCTGCCTGTCCACACATATACTGAGCCTTAGTCACATGTCTAGGTGAGCAGGCCTCTTATAATGGCGAGCTCTGCATGTTTTAGAACCGTTGTCACTGCAATTGGGGCTGTAAGATCCATTTTGACACACATATCCATAAAAGTAAGTGACAATACGTTGCTGATTACATTTTTTTAGAGCACAGAAATCATGTAGTTTGACCTCTACATTACACTCGTGGAAACACTTGCCTACAGTCAATAGAGGAGTGTGCAGTATGCCAGAATTCACTTTACTGCCACAAATAATCAAGCCTCTCTCTTTATGAAGCTTTATAATAAGGTCGTATCATACTTGGCAAACCCAATGAAGTCCTCATGGTTGGTGTTGATGTAGGAGAGCTCGATGTCGATCAAAAGCAGCACCTTTGGGGAAAACATCAAACATTAAATACAACAAGACCAAACAGTCAGACTAATGTTAAGCTGTATAGCAAACACACCTGGTCTTTGGTCTTGCTGTCTCGCTCTCTGACGTAGGTGGTGACAATCCTCTCTGTTTCCTCTTTTAGACGAGGGTACGATCCCAGCTGAGGTCACACAGAGTAAGCACACACACTGCTGCATTCACCGCAATCACAAAACTTTGAAACATTTTCTGTCCTTTTAAATCTTTAAATCTACACCTAAGCCTTGATGGTAAATACACAAGTACAAGACAGAGACGACTGACACATAAAGAGAGAGGAGGCATGCACTGATGAGACCCTAATCAGCTCCAGATTTGACTTAACTGAAGATAAGTACAACAAAGTCTGAGACACTGAACGGCTTTCAGGTTCATTAGGGACATGACCACTGCCTGTGATCTGTGTGTAATTATGCCAATCGAGAAACCTACTGCCGTTTATTCAGTTGCACTGAGCTCAGTTCAAGTTGAATCATGAGTTTATAAAGAGCAGGAAGGCATCATAGAGGGTTGTCCTCATCAAAATGACGGTCACAAATACAAATAAAATCAATAAATGTAATAAATGTTGAATGACTGGGCTCTGTAGGCGCAGCACAGCTGGCTGTAAACAAGGCTGCATTAACTGCTGGTCTTTTGGACAGCCGGTTAAATGAATGTTTATTTCAGGCATTATTTCCACTTAAAGGGATATACCAAGTATCCCAAGTCCATGACAATCAGATAGACACCATTCTTTTGACTGTGCCTGCAGGAACAAGGAAGAGATGGGCAGAAATGGGAAGAGATGGGCTTGCTCACAGCTAATTAGCTTAGCTCAAATACTGGGAGTCAATTGGGAATGTTAGCCTGCCTCTACAGTCATCAGATAAACTCTTCAGCAACTCTAAACAGTTCTATGTGCTTGTTGTGACTTGTTTTTTTTTTTTGCAATGTTATACTACATTATTTTCTACTCTCATTGTATCATCTCGTCTCATCTGCTTGTAAACAGAGGCTTCGTTTTGTTGACCTACTTATGTGGTGGTTTTTGGTAGAGATTTGAATATCTTGTTTTTTTGAACATCTCTTTTAAGTGACCGATGAGCTGTGAGTAAGCAGTTAGCTTTCGAGCCCTCCTTAAGTGCAATTTGCCTGCAAATCTCTTCTGATTACATTTCAGACCCTCAAAGATCTTAAAACAAGTTAAAATTTGGAACCTGTGCTGCAACATATACTTTGGCTTCTACGCGCCATTATTAACATAACCTATAGTGTCGAATTTGAGGCTGCATCAATTCTGTAGAACCTGTGTCTTTACACATACTGACAAGGAGTGCATGATGATATTTTGCTGTATAGCTATTTTGAGCACAGGCCTACTACTCATACAGAGATTAGCACAGATGCTAACAGCTTCAGAAGCAGTTTTATAAGATTTTGACTGCTTTCTTAATTTAGTGGAAAAAAAACACCACCACAAACTTCTCTATGGTACGGATATTTTCACTCCACTTCCAACATGCTTTGATGAGAGTTGGTTTATGATTATGTTCTGTAGTGCAGTAGCATCTGCCTACTACATTACCTTATTGGTCTGGAATGAATGTTATTGACAAACTATCATCCAATCACCTGCCGGATACGCTTCTGAATGGTTCTGCTCATTCCCAAACTCTTTTTATGGGCTCCTCCTGAGATTAACTATGGTATATACAGATATACTGAACAGTCCTGGTGTGTCAGTTTAAATAGTTGTCGGGATTTACCAGAAAAGTTACATCCTCAAAAGTACACCATTTGTGAAAACTATGGGGGGCAAACGGGAAGCCTTGAATGGCCTTTTTGCCTGTCCAAATGCCAATTAATAATTGCCAGTCTATGAAATGATTGGCAGAAGAATTACCACAGAGCACAAAAAGCAGACATTTGATCCGAACAAAACCTTTTAAATAATCAGGCCGAGCTGATGGAGGGTCTCTGGATCACAGGATGGAAGAAAAGATCAGGTTAAATCAGTGAAAGTGTAAGTTAATCATCTTGTTGTGGATGTATTACGGGTGTCAGATGTGCAGAGATGGTGGTGAGACAGAAAAAATACCCAGAAATCTCCCTCTTAGGACCAGACTGGGTCAAAAACAGCAACATTTAAGGCAAGCCAATTTTTTATTGTGCAAGTGAGGATTTAAAGCAGTGAGAGTTTTTGTTGGGGGTAAATGGGAAGGATAGAGTCCAGAACCACATGGATAGGAGTTTTTTTTTCAGATTTGCCATTAAAGGAGTGAGTGGAGGTGAATATGTGCTGAGCAAAGCCTTTAGCAGTATTAAGGGACAACGTTTGACAACACTGGACAGTTAGTTATAAACTAATTCCTGTTTTTACTCTTAGCTTGGATCCATTTTCCCCTCCATCTCTTTATATTCTCCATCTCTTCACTCCTTGTTACCTTGTCAGCGCACTTCCTGATCAGGGCAATAAGCTCGGTGACGACCAGGTCGACACATTTCAGACACGGGTCTTTCAGCTTTATGATCTGCTTTTTCACTATTGCTTCAAACGCCAGGTCAGGGGTGAACAGGCCTGTCCTGTGGCGAGGCATCATGGGAGTTGGAGGATTGATGTCAAGAGGAGAAGAAGGAAAAGAGGGAGGCGGAGGAGGAGGAGGAGGCGGTGTAGTGCGGGCGGTGAGGAAGAAAAAGGAAATCCAAATTGGATTTGGGAATAAAGAAGTGAAAATAGAAAGAATAAAAGGATTGAGGAGGATGAGAAAGAAAAAAAACAAACAGGCATCAGGTTAGTTCGACTTTCTGTTCAGAACTAGAACAAGCCGCAGGTTTACAAGTGTTCTTTCAGTTTGACTGATCTGTTTCCAAAGGTTAAAAAAATGGATTCTTAACATTTAATTGCTTTTAAAAGCTACTAAAAAGACTAAATTAATATAGGGATGCAACAATATACTAGCCAGTTGTTGGGTGCATGCCTTAGTTTTGGTCATGGTTTTGGTTTTCGGTTTTTGGTTTGGTTTTTACAGCCTGAACAAGTGGTGATCTTTAATTAATTAATTTATTTAGATTTGTTTTCATTCCAAAGGATTATTAGGGAGAAAAAACTATCTATCTGCTCCTAAACAATGACTCGTTGTACTTTTAAGCAAGAACCACAGAACATCCTTCTGCATTATATAATAAAAAACATAAATACATTGAAAATGAAACATGATTTTTATCCCTCGCAAACATCTGCTGTATCTATTTCAAAATGATGGAAAAGAAACAAATATTGACCTCAAAACAGCTGTAATTATTCATGTTTTTTAACATTTTCAATTTTCTATGTCTCAGAATTGCACAGATAAAGTCTGGTTGTGCTTTTTGCCTTTTTGTAAAGATGGGGAGGATTTTTCATTTTGGAGAAGTCACCATGTTATGAGTCTTGTGACAGAGTTACCAGAGGTCTTTTTAAAGCACTCGCTTCACACCTGAAGCCTTTTGTCGGGTTGTACTTGCCGTGCTTGTCAGCCTCTGCAAGTGCCGCCACAGCTTTTACACCAGGTGCATGAATGTCCTGCAGCTTCAGTGCGTCTCCCTGCTGTCACCGCAGCACTATGGTAAATGGCTTTTATGGAGCTTTTCTTGTCTCAGAGCACTCAAAGCACTTTTACGTCGCAGGTCATAACTACACATTCACTCTCAGTCACTCACTGGTGGTTTGTTTCTATGGAATCAGATTTGTGCCAATGGAATAAAGCAAAGCTTTCTAGAATAAAGCAAAGCTTTCTAGAATAAAGCAAAACTTTCTAGAATAAAGCAAAACTTTCTAAAACTCAAACGAACAAAATGGATTTAATCAAAAATAAAACGTACTCAACCAAAAAAATTCTTGTCAAAAGCAAAAAATATCACTCATTGTGAAAACTGTTTGACTTTTTTTCTGAATTGTTTCCATTGCTTCATTCTTTCTTCTCTCTCTCTTTTGGTTTTGCTTCTTGGTTTTTTGGTTTTGATTCCAGCTTTTTTGGTTTTGATTCTTGGTTTTTTGGTTTTGATTCCAGCTTTTTTGGTTTTGATTCCAGCTTTTTTGGTTTTGCTTCTCGGTTTTTGGTTTTGATTCCAGCTTCTTTGGTTA